>DWPA01007772.1:0-10118 GCA_018251375.1 Calpodes ethlius | reverse complement strand
TTATACTTCATTTGCTCCAGTCGAAAATTATTTTACAAAGATATAGTTAAGAGTATCAGGCGTTACTTTGCGGAAATCCAATGTTGACTCATGACACGAGTTGACTCTACGATGGTTAGTCGCTAAGTCAATTTAGCGACTAACCATCGTGATCAACTTACCCTGATGATGCTCCGGTTCGGAGCGAAACATATGTTAGTGTTGGTATGTATGTTGGTATACACTTTATTTTATTGTAGGGCATGCTTTCTTTTTTGGGAGGGAGTGAGGTACCACGCATGTTTTAAAGTACATATATACCGTAATACATTTTAATCGCGGATTGTTGCAAAGTAGACTAATAATAGCTTAAAGATATTTATGCTGCCATCACTATTTAAAATACTTCAAGACGTAAAGTCGGCCTAGAATATGATATAGTGTTATTAAGATTATAATTTGTGTTTAAAGTAAACGCGGTATGAAAGTTACTCAACTCCAAGCGATGGCCGTTTTAACTTCTCAGCGCCTCTCCCTAACAAATCCAAAGTTAGGACAGAATGAATTATAAAAGAAAAATATTAAGACAGCAAATTTAAGCGGAACGGCTGTTGGTTATAAACTTAGTTAATTATCTAATTCGCCACACTTGGATTTTAAGCCAAATTTTCTTAGTCACTTAATGGCTTAAGATCGAAGATACGAAAGAAGAAAACTTGTTTTTTTATTGTTTTTATTTTATGGACTTTTATACATTTAAATGTCCGTTCTATGGTATTACAGAAATGGATTTGTTTTGCATGTATGCACAATATAAATGATCTTCTTATAATAAAGTTATCAATCGATCACTTGAAGTGACTTATTCTTGTATTCACAACGTGTGTCGGCATATTTATCAAATCTTACGAGTTGAATTAAACCTTCTTCTTCTACAGTTCGAAGTTGAAATTTGAGACACTGTTTTAGTGTTCATTACAATGCATGTTTATAAGTATGACCTCCTAAATAGTGAACAGCACAGTTATTATTTTTCGTGTAAAAAGAAAGTTAGAATTTAAACTTCATATCAATTGTATTTCATATTAGATAATTGATAGCGTTCTATCATTCTATTCTCGCTTATGTGAAAAACGGCTTTTCTAATTTGAATGCGGTTTATATTTCAGTAGTATAGTAAGTAGTGTTCAAGAAATAGTATTTGTTTTATTTTTTATGGTTTAGGAATACAAATATTCGTGAAATTAAAGAACCCTAAACTTAGGTACTAAAACATAGGCCTGTACTAGGCTTATAATATAATTTATGACTCCATCACACTGGTAACTTAGGCAGTTAAATTTAACGAGGGTTTCATGAATGATAGGTTCCTTATTGGATGGCAACATAATAATATCACAAATAAATCTTACGAATTCAATCACACTCGGAGAAAGATGTAATCACAGATTATTCTGTCAGTTACTTTTCTTTACATGTTATCTATACATATAAATAAAATTGGAGTGTCTGTTTGTAATATCGAAATATCCGCTTTTTATACATACGGTACATACACCAAAATAACATATTTTACAATTTTTGTCGGTCTATCCGTTAGATCTTACTAATCTCTGAAATGCCTGAACAGATTTTGACGGGACTTTTATTAACAGGTAGCTGATGTAATAAGGAGTAATTTAGGCTACTTTTATTTAAGAAAAATAAAGTAATGTTGGGATCACGCGGGTAAAAGCTAATGAGTTATAATTAAATGTGTTATAATTATGTTTGGAAGAGTCTTTGATTACCCCATTGGTATTAGGCTGAGTGCTATTTGGTTGTTCAATGCTCTGGTATAATTCCCGACCAAGGCAGTATGAGTGCCAGATGTTTAAGGTTAATTCCCAAGTATTATCTTCTAATGTTTTACTTCTGAATGCTGAATACTTCATTCCATGAACCAGAGATAGCGTAGGGATTATACGTTAGTCTCTCCAATATGGGAGCCTGAGTTCAAATCCTCCTAATTTTCAAAACCTTATTACAACTTGTAATTATCATTGAGAGTTCTCCATAATGTATTAAAAGATGGGAAAACTCGGCCAACACGCTCTTGGCCGGTGACCCTCATGTTGTGAGAGGGAATTCGAGTCCACCATTCCACCAGTCGGGACTGTTATGGCTTGTAATGATAATGTTTTACCATCAGAGAAACAGTAACAACCCTCAGTTTGCTTTAGGAAACTTATATCTTAGTACTACGCGGGATAAGATATATTTTTTTTAATTGTCACTCTTTCTTTTTTGTAACCTAATTGAAATAAAACAAAGTATAATGATGCCACACTTACTACAATAGATACATTAGAAAACCTTTATGGGATCCATTCCTTTAATATGGAAATATATCTTCTTATAGTTTTTGGTTAAAATCTTCCTTGGACGAAGATAACAAGCTCCTCAACACGTCTTAAAAAGTTCGACCTGTTTCTATCATTATCATCACGTATTTGTTGTTATTGTGGCTTTAACTTATGAATGGTTCTCATGAGTCTCTTTCTCTAGTGACATGAGTCTCTCCTCCTAAATCACACTTCATAATGCTCCCAGTATGAATCCCAGTGAGGATATTAGTAATCAATCCAAAAGCTGCGTAAACGCTTTAAGATTTCTATTTAACGGTATTAACCATTACCGATAGCTTTAAGTGCCCTTCGGAGCACGTAAGTGCTCGAAGCATTTTGTTACTAGCATTCATCCATCTAACTACTGACTGTATCTACTCTTGCTTAACAAAGTTGGACGTTTAGAATTGACAGAAGACGCCGAGTTTAATGGTTTAATAGTATGGTAGGCGTAGTACCAGAAACCACCACTTTGGGTAAAACTGGTAGACATTTTGAACAATATTTGAATTCTTATTTAGCAATTTAAAGTGAAGGTCTATGTTTTTTGATTATTGACCTCTGTTTCTGTTCAATAAATATTATATACATAACTGAAAAATTAAACAGGATTCGAACTCTACCTTCGTGTCGTTATAACCCCAAGCTAAAGAGAATCACTGAACTTACAATCATCGCATATAACACGTAAATATTAATGAAAAGCAAAACGTCAATGCATTTCTGTATCGGGCGTAAATTTTTTCTTTGCTTGGTCACTGAATTCCACAAAAGATAAACATTACCGAGACCTATGGTATTCTACCTGAAATAGACTAGTCCCACAATCCACAACATCAAAGGTTTAAGCAATAGTCGTTCATTACATTAATAAGACCCACCTCAGATTTATAACTCCCGTTTATGCATCACTAAGTTCCCTGCTTGGATGAACCGGAGCCGAATCTTTGTCTATATGCAACAAAATTAAAACAGTATCGCGTAGAGCGTCGTAGAGGGTGGATGTGCGCTCGCCCCGCCGAAGTTCGCTTACGAAAATAGGATTGTAAGTGCATTTTCTGTACCGAGTGACGGCTACAATATTCAGTGCAGTGACTGGAATCTCTTGCGTGTAGTGTTGTGTTAATTATAAAATCTTCGGGAGGTTTTTTTTGGTACAAGTAAGTATTTTTATCTCCGCTCTTCTGATTAGAATCCTTTTTGACACAGGGCATTTGTTATAATGAGGGAGTTTTATGAATATTATTTTATGTCCTTTGCTCTGTCCGATCAAAGAATCCGTGAATATTTTTGGTTGTAAAATCATTTTATTATATATAGTTGGTTTGCCCCTGGTGTAGGTACATAATGCTTTATTTATTTTGGTTCTTCAGTATTATAATTTTAAAGTAAAATAAAAGTAAAATTATTATGATTTAAAGTCGAATGTTGAAGTTCTTCAGTTTGATTGAATTGCTTGCAAATTGTCGTTTCTGAAATTGATTGATTTACCTATATGAACACTTATTTAGATACTTTAGTGACTTTCACGGGATTTGAACAATAATGATTAATAATAATTATCGTAAATTAAGTTAGGTTAGGTATAATTGTAATATTATGAATTATACGAGTTAGAACGAAATTTATTTTAATAACTTAGGTATGAGGAGTTTTATAATAATAACGTAATGATTATATTATAACAATTACATTATATGGAATGATGACCGAATCATTCAAATTTAATTCAATTGATCGGGGTACCATACTATAATTTTTCATTGAATTTAGTATACTGTATTAATATAATAATAAGATTATATAACATGAATTGTAATTACAATAATTGTAACGTCGTAAAATTATGACTCTAATGGGCAAACTTTTGGCAATCTCTACCAAAAACTCAAGGTAATGGTGAGAACATGTGGTAACAATAAATTTATCAACAAAAAGTTATAATCAGAAAAACTCGATCTGTTTACCATAAAATATGGATATCATACAATGATTAAGATATGTATATATATATATATATATGTATCTACCTAAATATATCTATTTGGATTTTGGAGCCATGGACGTGATAGACTGCAGAAATTACAATATTTTCGTATCGTTTAACCCATTGCCCAATTTTCATATAACAACACATAAATAAAAATAAAACAATTAAAACAGTAATTAATACCTACCATAAGATGAACTAGAATGCAAACTTAAAACTCGCATGCATACATAGAAGTTTCCGTCTGTATACGATAGATGTCGCCTTCGTATCGTCCAAGAATCGTTTCACCATTGAGCATGGATTCATATAGTTATTGATACCGAGAATATGCCTACCTTTGTACTTATGGATAACTATCTAACGACATGAACTTTACTTAAGTAGCTTCTCAAAAAAATGCATCAGATATAAATACTTGTATACTACTATTACCAAATATATAGCTAACATCTGAAAAGACCCTTAAATGTGATATAAATTATAATAGACTAAATAATTTACGATCTATACATTAATCGAGAAGGGTTGTGTACAGAGTAGATAACAGTACAGAATATTATACCGGTGTAGCTAATCTGTAGATAATAGGTTACAATTTGATTGTATATTCGTATATACAATTAAATTATAAACGTATAGACTTGGATGATTCCAGTCTCGGGGTTCTGGATATATTAATTAAATATTCCAATATAAAATAATGTATTCGTATAGGAATCACTGTTAAATTATACACGTATTTTTATATCGTCTCAGTTTTGGAAAGGTAACTTGCCGTGAAGAAAAAAAGTTAATATTTTTATAACATAGATTCCCATCTTATTGCGTGGGCGTAAATATGTGTTCTATATTTTTAAAAAACGTCTGTTATGAAGGAAATATAATTAAGTAATTGAAATAGGAGTAACATATGTAGATTCATTAAAGCTTCTCTGGCTTTCAATACACATATTCGTGGAGAACAAATGATTTCTATTATGTGTGTTTAATTAATTTGGGTATTAGGTTTGTGTTTGGAGTGAAGATGAAATTAATATGACTGTGAACTGTTGTTTTAATTATACCGGTTGAAGTGATTTTCAGACGACAGATTTTTGTACAACCAGTAATACTTCTACATACTTCCTCATATTCCGCTTGGGAATGTAAGAATACGATTCTCGATTGGATTAAATCGCTTACGATACAGAATCCTTTCTAACACGGATTAGGTAAAGCACACGCACACAAACTTATATGTATTTAACACACAAGCTCACACAAAGCTTAATTTTATTAATAGTTTAATAATGTTACGAGGAACGGAGCTTTCTGACAGACATTTTTAATATTTACTAGGATGAGAAAATAATATACCTATATATTTTTTGTGCCCTCATCGGAGCGGAGTGTGTATTTTGGGTGAGAGGTTATTGGAATGTTTTTGTGCATACTAATGTCCCAATTTACGTCTAAAACAGCTCGGTATTAATTAACTATGAGGCCGCTCATTGCCACTTCAGCCGCCTGATACTCTGAGTTCTCTGAGCCTCGTTACCCTCATTCATTTGTGGATCTGATTTCATTGCCATCTTAAAAGTATAAAATAAGAAAAAAGAACCTTCGACGAATCAAAAATCTTGTAATTGAAAAAGGATGTAAACAATATTGAAAAATCTCCGATTAAGGGAAGGAAAGTAATGAGAAAATAAAAATAAAAAGCATCTTAAAATAGGTTCATTAGTCCCGAAATCTTTCATCGTAAACAACTAATAACATTAATGACTTATTTCGTCCTTCCGCCTTTATACTTTAAGATAAACAAAAAAATAACAATGTGTACTACAATCTCTATTAACACTTATACAAACCAAAGTACGTCTGTAATCTGAAGTACAAAAAGAAATAAAAAAAAAGTTGAATTAATGTTTTCATACATCATTCATCATCATCATCACAACCCATAATTATCTCACTGCTGGGCTCGGGTCTCCTCTCACGACGTGAGGGGTATAAGTCATAGTCTACCACGCTAGCCAAGTGCGGATTGGTAGACTTCACACACCTTCGAGAACATTATGGAGAACTTTCAGATGTGCAGGTTTCCTCACGATGTTTTCCTTCACTGAAGCAAGTGATAATTAACTTTGTAATACGTACGTAACTTTTTGAAAATTAGAAGTGCGTGCAGGATTCGAACTCACGCCCCCACGTTCGGGTAACCAACGTTCGAACCACTAGGCTATCGTTGCAAAAATGCAAACTTTCATACATCAATATGTTCTTAATCAATACTAGAGACCATTAATCCATTAATCCATTAAGATTAAATAAAATACAGCCAAAGTAATTCAATAATAACGTAGCATGTATTACTTTCTATAACGTTTATTGACTACAATAAAATAACGAGTACAAGAGGCGAGCTTAATGCTCAGTGCAATAAGTATTCGATGGTGAAAGAAGTTTTTAAATTAATGTCGAAGTTTAGAATATAACCTTCTATATACAAACTCATAAATTATCTCTTTATTAAGAAGTGATTAATTTTTTTGCTTGCTTTTCCTTTTGGCTTAATATGTTTTATCGTTACTTTTTATTAATGTCAAATTTAAATTCATTAGTCTATTGTTCAGATTCCATGGCATGTAGTTTATACCTTTAAGTAAATCGACACCTATATATAAACTTGCATGATTAATGTTAGTACACCATTTAGATAAATACATTTTGTAAGATTCCTCTCATTGGATTTTTTTTTTGTTATCGTATATTTCCATTAATCTCCATTTAAAAACATACCATAACGAAGCTCCGTTACACCCACAAACAAACACACTAACTACTTTCCTCGATATAGCATCGTGGTACAAAAGCATTTAACTTAATTAAAATAACGGTTACCAGGAAGTCACGCGATGTATTTACGATGTCCACTTAAATCTATGTATCTTGATAACGCACTGTTACATTAAGTACTCTGTACCGGGATTTGTTTAACTGCATTCTTTGTATAAGCAACGATATACGAGCAAAAGTACCTGATGATGGTACTCACCATCACTCATTACTGTCATTAACAACATAGGCATCAACGTTTAGCTGGTCAAAAATGAATAAAGGAACTAGTTATGCTTAAAATTGTTAGGGAACTAAAGTAGATAACCTTCTACATACAAACAAAAATTATCTCTTTATAATAGAGACATATTTTTTTGTATAGTTCCTCCCATAGGAATATGACTTCTTTTTAGTTGTCGTTTATTACAATTAATCTCCCTATAAAATAATACCATAACGACGCTCTATTGACGACAATATTGTTGACACCTGCCCATCAGATTATATTACAAATGAAAATAGCAAGTGGTGAGTTTACGCTCATTAGATGATCACTAGTAAAGTGTGACTTGCCCGAGGTTAGCATTGACGTGACAAGGCCAGAATGGAGAGAGATGCTACAACCAAGATTGAACTTTACGAGCGTTTTTTTGTTAACCCATTAGACACTTCCACTCTCGACCATAATGGTCTATGTACCCTGTGGCCTATGTGACCGGTCACTTCAGACAAGCACAGAGTTGATGGCCTATTCCTCGGTCTCCACTCTGAATACCGAAGATAAGAAGCAGAGGCTCTCTCTAGATTCGATGATTCAGGGGATCAATTTCTGTAGATTATTTCTATTATGTCTCTGCCTGCGCTTATGTTAGTGTCAACGGTCAATGCTGGAATGCATCTTAATGGCGTTTAAATTGACACGTTAAATATTTCGCTACATTTATACAGTTCTGCACAAAGTTTACTTATCGCTATTTTCTGTCAATTAATGCGTTAATTAGTGTATTAAACTATTGTTAACATCTGCGTGCGATATTTTTACTACGTTAATAAAGGCGTTAGATTGCAGAAGTAAAAAATTGTAGATACTTATTTACACTTAGTGAAGTGTAAGGGTAATGTCTCATCCTTATACGTCTTTGAATTTCGTATGTAACTCTTCATCTTCTACCCCTTAAAATCAATACTGCAACTTCTTAGCCTCAAACAAGTGTAATTTTAAGTAAACCTTCAACATTTCAGAACGAAAACATGGCAATAAAAAAATGTAGCACTTTGCCAAGTATTCGGCTAGAACATTTTCTTACAGAGGAGACGTAAATTCGGCCAACAAATTCAGAAAATGAAATAAACTAAGCTAACACACAGACATTATACTGCAAGTCCATTTCCTAGTTAAACATGAATGAAAATTACAATATACTTCTGCACATATTAGACGGATCTACAGTAGTGTGTATAAAAACTTGCAGACTGATTTTAATACCTTGAGTATTTTCAAATTTTAATCTAAATAAAGATACTTCGACGATAAAATCCTTAAGGCAAGCAGTACTACGTTTTTATATATTCTATTTTCTTTATGCGAAATAAGAAAACTTTTGAGAGTTAAGCTCGGAATGGCGATGAACTACATTCATCTGCGCGAGTATGTTCATAAAGAATTCACAGTAATTCTATATAGACGTCCTACAGTGGGGTCAGAGACTTTTAAATCTCTGATAGCATCTGGCCCCGAAACTTCTTGAATAAATTAGTTATACTAATGAAGCTAGTGATTTAATAAATCAAAAAATGTAGTAGACAATCCCCGTGATATTATAAAATTATATAAACATATTTGAACGGTAACTTAACTTTGGTTATATCAAGTTTGACATGTCAATGTAGGTTCCTAGCCTCTCTTTTGGTCGGATAGATAGATAGATATGAAGAAATTATACCTAAGTATTCCGTTGTAACTACGAATTTTGTATCGACGTATATATGCTTAAGAAAATGGCAATTTAAATTACAAATGGACACTTTATTTATGTTCATTCTAACATTGTATGTATGTAGATAAAAAGCGAAGTGATTAAAGCTAATTTAAAATGAATGTGTCTCAGTCGACTTTACAGATTATTGGCAAGTGAATGATTAATTTCCTTTCATTCGTTCACTAACTTTGGGATTCTGTCCAGAACCTTCTTTCGGCCTGTTCTTTTGTCTCACAAATATGATTGCTCGAGTACTTATCGGATTATCTCGAAATTACGGCGAGCGAAGTCCAAATTAAACCTAGGGATGACTGGTAATTATTTATTCTTGGCACTGTATTTATTCTATGGAATAATTTTCTTCAGTAATATTGCTTTAGGTAAATCTTAAGTGATTATAAGGATTATCAACGAATATTTCGAAAAGAAACATAGGCCCGTCGCTACCTTCCACAGAAATATTCCTTATATAAGAACAACGCCATCTATTATTAGGTTCAGTAACTACGTGAGATTAGTATTACCGACGTTATATTGTCCATATTATTTTTATTGTTGAAAAAGAAACTAATGTAATTAATTTTATTTACCGATATCTCTTAACTAACATTTTTAATCACTGCAAGTTAATCAATTATATTGCAAAAAATATCACGCACGATGTATATTCACATTTGTAATTAAAACCAGTATAAATGTCGAAAAAATGTGCACGTGGGGACTATTCGATATCGTCATCATCATCATTACAACTCAAAATTGTCTCACTGCTGGGCTAGGGTCTCCTCACACGAGGTGAGGGGTATAGACTATAGTCCACCACGCTTGCAAAGTGCGGATTGGCAGATTTACACACCTTCGACAATATTGTGGTGAACTCTCAGGTGTGCAGGTTTCCTCACGATGTTTTCCTTCACTGAAACAAGTGATAATTAACTAGTAATACGCATATAACTTTTT
>DWPA01007771.1:0-10119 GCA_018251375.1 Calpodes ethlius | reverse complement strand
TTGGAAGCATCACTAAAATACAAAATATAAATTGAATATATTACGACTGATGACAAGTTCGAAAAAATATCAAAAAAAATCAATAAAGGTTTCCAAGTAGTGGATCTAATAAAATCACTCCCGCAAATAGTTGAATGAAATCGTCAATCCAAATAACATTTCAAATATCAAGGTACTATAATTTCTAATACACAACAGCGTACTACCTACAGCAGATACTAGGATAAAAACCTTTTACTATGACACTTGCCACACAGTTACGGCCATAATTAGCCTGCATAAAACTTCAATTTATACCTATCGTGAGTACCCATATCATAGTAAAATGTATCCACAAGTAGTTTAAAATCATTTGTATGTAGTCATAGTAATAATAATTATTTCTATATATAAAGACCAGCATATCATCTCTTGACAAGGAACGAACAGCACATTGCATAGATATTATGCTTGTACTAGTTAATTTGTCTATAATAGTGATTTAATAGTAAATTGTCACTAAATACAATGGTAAAATCAATATAATACATTATATAAATTAATTTATTTATATTTAAAATCGGGCAGACTTTGTCCATCACATGAGAAAATTAATAAATCATTCATCATCGGTTCATAAATAACTTAGGCTACAAAGAATACTTAATATAATCACGAATGATAATCAATGGAACATTAAAAATAAGTTCGCATAAATAACAACAACAAAAGATAAAACAAAATGTAAATTAATCATACATTAGAACCACGAAGTTATAACTGTGTCGGTCTTAAAATAATTAATTCCTACAAAGACTCCTGTTAACAGACATTGCCAAGAGATTCCAATTCAATGGTATCTAATATAATACAAGAAAAATACAGTACAATTAATTATAACATTATTTTTAGCGTACAATATTCTAGTTATTACTTTTTGCCACTCAACTTTATGAAAAATTATTAGAAAAGCTGCAAAATCTGTTAAGTTCACTAGAAATATAAAAATCGAGTCTTCGTTTAAAACTAACGTATCTACGTAATCGTTATCAATTAGGATTGGTGGTCACTGGAGGTACAATACCCATCGGCGTTATCAATAATTTAACAAACAATAGACAATCTATTTTTAACAATTGACAATAATCTGGTTTCTCGCGATCTCATGCGTACCTAGCGCAGTTCACTCGATCCACATACCACAACAAGCAGGTACAATACAACCGTACGATTAGTTTAGGCCTAGCTCGTCCGTCGTCGACGCGACGCAGCGTCCGAATAAATACTAGCTACGAGAAATTTACAGTGTCCCGGGGGGCACGGAAGGGCCGTCTTACGTCACGTCGAGTGGGCGGGGGTCGCGGGACCTGAAGAAGCCCTTCTCGGTGCGGCACTCGCGGATCGTGACGGTCTGGAGGTTGACGGTGACATCCGTGATGAAAATCTGGTCGGCGACGGGCGACCTCGCCATCCAGTAGGCGGCGCCGCGGCGGGGCGGCGGTGGTGGTGGCGGCGGCGCGGGAAGGGCCGCGGGCGCTTCGCCCCACGAGTCGTCGTCGTCGGTTTGCGGCGCGGGCGGCGGCGGGCGCGCTCCGCTGGGTTCGGCGGGAGCCGCGGCGGTGGGCCGCGTGTCCGTGCGGCGCTCCCGCTCGGGCGGAGGGTGAGCGTCCGCCTCCTCCGGGGAGTGCGGCGGCCTGCGCGGGCCGGTCTTGGGCGCGGCGGCTTCGGCGGCGGGCGAGGCGGGAGCGGGCGCTCCGCCGGGCGGCGCGGCGGGCGGTGGGGGCTGAACGTGCGTCCGACCGCCGTTCGCTTTGGCGGTGTCGTGCCGCTTCAACGGTGGGCTCATGGTGATGGTGACACCGATTTTGCCTGACTCCCGCGAGAGCACCTCGGCCTTGCGTTTTCCTGGCGTGGGCAGCGCGGGGTGAGGCGAGGGGGTGCGCACGCGCTCCGGCGGGGACTGCTCGCGTTCCCTTTTGCGGCCCTGCCGCCGCAACTCCTCGCCACGTTCGAAGCTCTGTATCAGCCGCGGGTCGAGGATGTTCTCCTCCGGCTCCCACGTGTTGTGCTTCGGCTTCCACCCTTTCCATTTCACGTAGTACTCCACCTTGTTCTGAAATCGAGAAGGAGAACGGTTAGATACCTGGTTTGAAAGCGGAGTAGATACTTACAGTAAAATTTGTATTAAGAAACTATAAAACGTTGCATAAAAGGTCGCTACACTGCCGTCCCGGTTCGATGATTGCTAGGCAAACACGAACAGCGTAATGTAAAGCTACCGACCTCTTTACCCTTTGATATAATTTCGTCATAAAAACAATTAAGTCGGTCGCCGGTCGCAGGTCGCAGGCGCGGCAGCGGGCGCGCTGAGCACTGTCGCGGCGTGACTGACCGGTCGCGTGCTTGTTCCGAGGGAGGGTCAGTCTCGCAGATTAATTCGCGATGCCTACATTGGCCACGACGCTAACGTGCGATCGTTCAAACAACGGTCATTACGGCCGCTGCATAAGTAAGTTCGTTTCGAGCGCAGACAAACAAATTAGTTCAGTTGACCCGTACATATGTCACTGCAGCGTCGGTTGGATTGTTTATAAATAAAGTAGATTGGTAAGTAGTTAGCTATTTAATTTTGAATCATCGAGGAAATCCAACAGGTAACTAAATAAATTGAAAAGGAGTTAAAAAGGTCGGAAAGGCACGCCGCGAAGCAATTCGGACGCACCTGCTCCGACCAGCTGTCGCGGTATCTCCCCCGGGATCGAACCCGAAACGTACCCCCGTAACCACACCGCGCCGTTATTCCACACATGCATTGTGAACGACATGCAATAAACATGCTTTTTGGATAAGGTTGTTTTAACTAAAACGTTGTATTAAATAATAACAAATAACTTAATCCAATTCGGTTTTTATTAAGTCGAGACTTTCCAGCTTCGATATCGATAGGCCAGTCATTTATGACTGATGGACGGAATTACAGTTTCCACATAATTAATAGGTTGTTTGTTTAGACTAAGTGCATACCTAATTAATGAACATGACTAGGAATAAGGACCTCATTCCTGATAAAATAATTATTGTGTTCTTACGTGTACCTCTACTGAAAAGTATATTCGAGTAGATAAGTATTATGAAAACGTCTTATAATAGTTTGACACTTTTTACTTATACATTGTGACGTAGGTATCACAATTTGTATAGCAACGTTTGCGCAGTTTTTTGATACCTACGAGACTCGCAGTTGCTGTCAATCTTGAGGTCGCAAACGCGAGCCATCGTCGGTAGTAAAAATAATTAGCGGGCCGCAATTTGTAAGAACGAATTAGTTTAGTATTAACCCTGCTTTATATTTTAATCAACCATCGACTAACAGGTTATAGTATTAAATAGTGGGTAAAGACGTGGCTATGTCGGTTACGGTCAAAGTTCGCTTGTCTCTGGAGTAAGTGCCGTAGTTACTTACAATCAGGTTCGTCTGTTAGTATGTCCGTACGTCCGTGTCAGTAGTATGTACTCATTCATGTTAATGTGATGTTTTGCTAAAGTGTACCATTTACGAATGGGGCGTTCCTAACCATCTTACCTAGCGTAAGTCATCATTATCGCCACCCATATTTGTTACACTGAGTCCGGATCTCCTCACAATGTGAAAGGTATGATCCATAGTCCACATCGGCCAGCATGAGCTGGCAGACTTCCCTTAAGAACGTTATAGAGAACTCTGAGATGGAGGTTTCCTCACGATGTTTTGTTTAACCAAAACAAGTTCCTTGTAGGTACCGTAATACCTCGCGATACCGTACCGTAATACCTAGGTCGCGAAGCACATCATTTTTGAAAATTAGAGGAGCGTGCATGATTTGAATTCACGCCCTCGTCTTCGGGATACCAACCTCCGAGTCACTGGGATATCACTGAATTATTATTGAACTAAAATCAGTCAGGTTTCTTAATCCTTACTTTCGGTACGACATACGATTTCTATAGAAATTATCGGAGATTACCAACACATTGCTTTAGGCATATAATGTCGTTCCCGCTGTCTTGTAAAGAAGAATGACTACGCTTTTTCAATCGAGCAGCAGTTTTATAACAAAAAAATACGAAAGCACAGGAAAGCACGTAATCAACACCTGTGGCGACGTCGCGAATTATACACGAAATTAATCCAATGACGCGTCATGCGATCTATCTTGAACCTTAACTAAATAGAATAACACCTAGTCGACGGGCCTTCGTGAATTCAATTAACTTCACGACATTCGACCGCTCCGAATATAAACGCGCGTACTTTATGGCCAACCTTTCATTTCTACCACTCTACGTACGCCAATATGTTCCTTAACCGTTGCACTTAAGGTCGAAAATAAGTTACACGACTACGCAGTTAGGGCGTTCCTTATCCGACGCGCATATCTCAAACCCTCGAGTCTTATTGGTTTTACTGACGAAGGGTGAGACGGAAATTCGTTTCGAACGCTGTGACTTTGCAGCGACGTCCGTCGACGCGAGAACATTTACGACGTTTAACGCTACCAATGAACATGACAACTATGAAAAATTACAAAAATAGTTCCAAAATAAGGTTATCAACTGTAACCTTATTATGGATTCATTTTATTTTGAACTGTATATTATTATCAATATATTAATATAAGAAGCGTGCAATACAAACATGATCAGTTAGTAATAATTCGAACAAAAAAACAACAAAGTATTGTACAGTAAAAACGAACATTAATAAAGCAACTGTCAACAATAACCTCAAGTCGGAACCGAACAAAAACGTTGCATATCAAAATAAAAAATAATAAAAGGACCCGTTGGGACGTGTGGGCAAGGTGAGGTCGTGCGGCTGACGAGCGACGATTGGACGACAGGCGGGGCGAAGGGAGAGGGGCCCCGCCCCCGCTGCGTCTCCCTCCACCCCCGCCAGCCAGTCGCGGAACTACCACTCTAACTTTTCTATTCGCTTCGCTCTTGTTGCAACGAGAGAAAGCTTAGATTGGTGTGCGGAGGGTGTTTATTTAAAGTGGCAGCGTCGATGGTTATAATCGCGCCATGGGCGGACCACGTCTCGGGAGCATAGACGCCAATTAGAGCCGATCGGTCGCTGAGTAATTAATGCGCGTGGTAATTACGCTAATCCACAGGCATGAGCACCTGCGATGCTAACACGATGGGCCAATGGACACGGTGGTCTCACCGGTTCGTCACGTGACAGTTGTGATTTGTTGATAGCGTGAGAGACTGGAGCAGCGTGGTTTACTCCCGACTGACTCTAAGCTGCGCAGAGATTATTCTTGGGAAATAATGCCAGAATCATCTTCCAAAAGGATGTTTTCCATATTTGCTACTGAATTAGATATCATGTTTCGTTTGTAACTAAACTTTTTTGGGGGTTAATGTAATCGATTCTACATTTAATATTCAACTTATCAATCAGGATAATTTATTCAGTAACATTTAAAATACCTATCCCTTCTCCGATTATGACAAAAGTTTTCGTAGCAAAACTTCATCGAATTGCAATTCGACGAGAACGAAGAAACACGGTTTGGAGTGTTATTTTGGTTAATTCTGAGCCAATTTTTATGGAACTACGCGGCACATAGCTTTAGCAGGCTTCCCGGTTCGTATTTTAATATTAATCATGATCTTATTCATCAATTTTAACACTGGCGTTGCCCTGAGCAATGGTTTTCTTTAAAATTTTCACTGATATTGTATTCAGTATGGGACAATACAATTTGTATAGAAGACGCTCTGGACCACCATGGTACTCATACAAGACAAAGGGAGTAACTTCGAGATACGAATAAAATCTTTAGGTAGTAACTGTCAATGGCTATTTTGACGGGAGATAGCTTCCATACTCATATTACAAATGCGAAAATATGTTTGATTGTTTGTCCTTATTTCACGGCGCAACGAAGCGTCGCTATGGTATGATTTTTGGTTTGGAGATAGTTGGGAGGATGACGAATACTATAGGCTACTTTTTACCGCGAATAAACATCTCATTTCTGTGGGAAGGTCCATAATGACGTAGGTATATTTTTGCCAAATTCAATGAAGTGTCTAAGAAAAAAGCGTTGCCCAAGAACCAGTGATAGAAAACAATTGACAACTTTTTTTATTGCTATTCTTTTGTCACATGCCTGCTAAGCCGTGGGAAACATCTAGTAGTTAAATAATTAACGAAGAGAGTAATCAAGGCAAATTTTACAACATTGGATACAGTCTCACACTAAAGTATTCACAGTTAGTTCCCTACTTCTATGGACTGACTGATATGTACTACAGACATGAAAGCAACAATAAACTTGAGTCGATGCACGTACAAGGATTCTACCCTCAGCCTGGTCAGGTTTCGAGTCTAATAGCGGAAGAATTTACCGCCAACTTAAAGAAGTCCTTATTGAAACAGTTCTGTATAAAACTTGCGTAAATGATCATCAACCTTCGACTTTTGTTCAATATCTCTAGGTAAGTCTAATTTGCAAATAGGAGTAAATAACAGATAGAACTAAACTTTATTCCGCTTTCAATCGGCGTTATTGATTCTTTGGGAAAAACGACCTCTTTATACCTTTTTGTTTTCCGCAAAGATCTATTAGCAAATGCCTAGGGAGAGGAGAAAAAAGTGTATATTTATACAACATAGTACCTACTTAATTTGACTTGAACAGAATTGACTTTTAAGGCCGCCTTCGTTATTAAGGCCGCCTCCAGTGCAAATGAGTTTTCTCCTATTCGTATAGAATTATTGGTAAGCAATGAAAAGGAACGCCTTCATGATGCTATCCCAATACGTCTTTGACCAAATACGAGATATAATTAGTGTTACTACAAGCTTTTATTTAGTTTTACTTATCTGGTGCATTCTAACTTAAATTGGACCCGCTTCCCCGTATCCAAATATGCTGAAATGTTGAATTTTGCGTTAATTTGATGACATTGCAATATAATGGTGTCACAGAGCTGGCCTGATCATGGTCGCCCTGCGTGTCCATAGGTACTTAGAAATAAAAGGACGAAACCCGATCGAATTTGGGTTCGTTAGATCTGTCCTGTGCAGTACTCTAATATTAGATGATATCGGTAATTTTATGATGAAGCCGAGTACTACGAGGTAGGACTCTTTGGAAGCTTTAACACTCGTTATTGGATGATCGACTAAGTACACGATAACAGAATGTAGGTACATAGTAAGACACAATAACCGTTCTAACAAATTTAAACCTTATCTTGTACCCTATCTAAATACCTATAACGAAAGTTGGACATAACTTTTTAGATCTCGTTTTTAGCGGGGGATTGCTATAAAATTTGCATGCAGACAGATTGCTTATTTTAATTAACTTTTTGACACCTACATCTTGTTACTTTCGTAATCTGCTAGAGTTTAAACAAAGAATACATTTTCGGACGCAATAATAATCGGGCAATCCGCTTCTTTCTCCTATCAATGTGTCAGTGACGCCTTGGAAGTAATAAGGAGTCTAATCAGAAAGCAAGGACCATGTGTGACAGATTCGAAAACCTTCGTTTCGTACGTCGAATATAAAAAGTTAACGCTATGTTTTCTTTAGAAACCATATTCTTCTCAAATAGTTTTACGAGCGCAGTCCGTTGCATGCTTTTTGGTTTTATATGCTAAGTTGAGTTCCTTTTCACAAGATTCATTTATGAAACAAAATGAACATAAGCATATGTCGTTCAGATCTTTAACTGGCAGCTCAACGTGTTGTTGTTCAATATTGGTCTTGTTTTTTTATTCATGCTTATTGCATACTAACTAACCATGGTATCCCAGTGAGCGAGTATGTTCTTTGATCTTTCAAATCTGAAGTGAAGTAGCGAAAGTCAAATATTCCAGTATTTACCAACTGATTTTATTAGTTTCACAATTCAAGATGTGTTCTTTATAGTATTATGTTACCAAGGCATTTTATTCTGACCGGTTTTTGGGAAAAAACAACTAGAATTGTGAATAATTTTTAGACATTTATTAGATACGTTAAAATGACAGCTTATTGTTAATTCTGTGGGTTCCTATTATAACATACCTAACCTGACGATAACTAAAGAGGGTTTACAAAACAGCAAGTATTTTTCATCAAAATTGGTAGATCAAAGTTTTGGTACATTTTGTTTGGCATGTTATCAAAAGAAATTTCGTTACTAATTCCAAAATTATAGATTTATTGGAAACGATTTACATATCAACTGAAGCAGCACGATTTACATATCAGCACAAGCGCAAGATTAACATACCTATAAAGTCAGTTTTCAATCACCACTTAACGTGAACATCTTTTCGAGAATTAAATTAAAATACTACTTGCTTTGTTTTCTAGGGACTTGCTTTTGCATTCTCTCTTAATATTCTAGATTTCACGTTTCCACGTTTTTGTTCAAGACTTGGATTCCTCGATTTTATCTTCAATATAATAAAATAACTACTCGGATTAAACCACAGAAATGTATTATGACATATATTTTAGTACTTTACAATAATCAATTACCTAACTTTGTTTCTTAGTGCGAGATAATGAAACATTTAAAAGACTAGATAATTTCATAGTTCCAAAAATTAGTGTTCTAAATGCTGTAAAATATTTTCCAATCCAATTTAAATCCATTCCAAGTAACGTGACGCAACAAATCATAATAACGTGTAAGCCACGAGTCGTGTCGCAACGATAGGGGCCCGCATATTTAAATAATGTCGCAGTTGATCTGCATTGTAATGGGAATAAATCAGTGGCTGCAGTCGGTGCCAGAGGTCAAATAATGACTTGAGCTGGTTCCAATCAATTTTTGTATGCACAAAAAAGAAAGGGAGTTACTTCAATGGACGTTTTAAGTACATTTATTACTTTAATAGGTTTGATTATCGACGAACTAGGACATGAAATTTGGTATGGTATAATCCCTGTTAAAATTTTCATTTACATTTTCAACCTCTATTCTTTTTATTTATTTCAAATAACTCTACAAGATATCTTCTATAATCTTCGCTTCTCATATAAACCTAGCTGTATTTTATTATATTTACATTACTTTGTGGCTATTTGGTTTTCAATTAGATGTTTTTAGTCGATTCAACGTATAGGTACCCAAGAAAAGAAAAGTCAATTAAAACAAACCGTTACCAAAATACGTAGCGAGGACTAATCAATACGTACACAAAAGGTTGATTTAATTGATCATTCGACGGCTCTATTTCAGCCTCTTTTCAGTCCAATTTACTTGGTATATTTTTTGCGACGCCGAATTTATCGCAGTAATTAATGAAACGGGGAACTCAGCGGCGAAGTTTTTATTCCGCCAGCAGAAAATAGCAGGATACTGAGGTACTTGGGACAAAACCCGATTCAAATTATACGGAAGTACAGCTTTTATGTGGCGCGTAGCGTAAAGTTCCGGCTTTCAAAGGCACAATTTTATGCGCTAGGAATATTTCTAAAAACATAAAATGCGAACATTATCATTGTTGTTGACTGAGTTTTAGAAATAAACATTTATAATGGTTCTTTTAAAGCTGTATCTAAAACATTTCACAAGGATTGGTTAATAGACTTTTCGGTAATATAATAGTTAATAGTGTGTTGGTTAATGTAATCAGAATCAATTATACCTGTAAAGATTATACCAGATATCTATTAATAATTTTGACCACTTATGAGACACTTGCAATAAATAATGCTGAAAATATAGCAGCAAATGTCAGATTTTATCTATAAATAGTCCATCCGATCTGCACCGCTTAAGAAAGTACGCCGTGAAGTTATTTTTGAACTTATACAACTATGAAATGATTCACGAAGTGCTAATGAGAGGGAAGGCGCTAACTAGATAACTGCGGGGATAGATTTTGGAGAAACGCCAGAATGTAAGGACACTAAAGACTTAACAACTGAAGTAAAATGACTATATAGAATGAGAGCTAAAATGAATGATGATAATTGAAGTTGATGTGAAGACATATTGGATGATAAAATTCCTTAAATAGTATTCAGGAATGTCGGATAATATGAATATGAAGGTTAGTTAGCCCTTTTAGTACCGAACGACGATATATCGTCGTTATGATTTTCAACAAATAATGAAACACAATTCGTATCGTCTTAT
>DWPA01007770.1:0-10119 GCA_018251375.1 Calpodes ethlius | reverse complement strand
TTTAGCTAAAGGTATGTATACATCCTTTGGAAGATGACGGTACTTAGATTTCCTCGTAACTGAAAGTTCTATTCGACTGCAAACTACTAGAAAGGATGTATAAAATATATGTAAAAATGTTTGTGTATTAATCGCTACCCTCAGAGTGGTATCACTCATAAAGTAACATACTCGAGCCCATAAATAAGTTAGTGCTAGTTTTATTTACTGCAGTTTGATATATCCTTATATATCCGTTACAAGATTAGTTTTATAGATGGTACAAAGTAAAATGTGTAGGATTTAGATAAGCCAATCATGTCACTCGCCAGTTTTATTTAGCTTATAAATCGGTAGATATTAATATCTTTGGTATGAAATAAAACCATTAGAATTGATTCTCGAATAAGGAGAGAAACAAATTACATACATTTTGAATATATTAAAGACCAAATTATTTGCCTAAAACGTATATTGTGGAAGTAAAGTGATCTTGAGAAGTTAAGTGGCTGCAGCTGCAAATGTATGCAATTTACCGTTAAGGGTTAGTACTGGTCGGCGGTGCGACCGAGCGGGACGAAACGATAGCTATCGGAGCAAACAGGTTTGAAACCTTATGGCTCCGTCCCTACACTGCAGGAGTAGGCTAGCGCACCTAGTCACCACGGTACGCCGCGAGGTATTCTATAGGTTATGGACCATGGGGCGACTTCATTCTGTTAGAGCCGAGCGACTAGACTAATATTATTTATTACCCACGCTAGTTGTGTTATTTTACTCCGTGCTTACTCAAGTAGTTACTTATACTCGTGTGGCCCAACGAGTAATTTCACGTTTGAAATTATCGTGTGCTTCGTAATCCGGTTCACTCCCGCTTTGAGTCTATTCATTGCTTCTCATATCTTATGGTGACAGAGAAACTTGTGAACAAAAATAGAACTATCAGACAACGATGGGAGATGTTGGTCGTTCCTTAGCTCTTTCATATTTATAGCACGCCAAAATATCTGTACAGAGTAACAGTTATGATGTAAGATTATCAAAACTCGTGTTGATTACTTCTTCCTCTTTCATCGTTTCTTTTTCTTCGATAGAGCATCTTTCCAAAACGACTATAAAATATAAAAGCAACGTTCATATACACATATGTGAAACACATATCTGCATGATTAGATGAAATTGACACAAGAATTTACAAACTTTTTAAATGCGAAGTCCTCTTCTCTGGTTTAGGTTGTGCTTTGACTGTGAATCAGTAACAGTAAATGTTTTATTAAGTAGAAAATTGTAGAGCGTAATATCTATCTATTTATTATTGAATGAGTACCTATCCATATGGGCCAGTTCTTGGAGAGTTGACGCATGCTTCAGTTTGGATGTGACCCTTCATTTGACTGGCACCGTTTCGTTCTCAATTGCGTGTTAATTGCCAATGAGGCAGGCCATTAATTGCTTATTAAGCCACATTCGATTATGTCGCATGGCGTCACGGCACACTATTGTCTTTCATTGTGTTGGCCAGCGTGTCTCAATCAACTTTAAATGTTTTATTTTTGTTTTAATCCATAAATAATCTTTACCTGATTATATAATCAGAACCCATTTAAATGAGCCTTGAAGCCTGACTAGCTAGCTACCCACTATGCCTTCAGCTTGGATCAATCGCCAAGCAATTCGTCGTGAACCGGCTTGAAAATAAAGAAAACAATGTATTAGCTCCAGTGCAGTAATATTGATTTATGGCTACCACAACATTGAGACATGTTAAATACATCCATATTTGTCTTATTTGTTGATGTGGTTGGGGCCGCAGACACTAATTTTGCAGTTTTTTAAATATATTTTTAGCATCGTATTATAATGTCTATTGATGTTAACCATTCACCGCTCTTTAAGTTACAAAGCGTCAATATGCTCTAAAAATTTGCATACCTCGGTTCAAGAGATCGCAAGGACCTAAAGATTGAGAAGCGACAATTGAAACTATGAGTCACGAACGTATCAATAGCAGTATCATTCGCGACATGAATCACTACATTACAATGCGGGCCACGCAAAAGGACCGCCGTAACACCGCAAGGTCGTTCTTAAACCGCATCTGAATTTCAAATGATCGACGAAAGCGCCGCGGAAGTGCTCGCTCCGAAACCGTAGAAAGTGCAAGTCGGCATAAAGCGTACTGACCGTGTCCAGACGGCGTCATCCTCAAAAGAAACAATTACCGAATATCACCTTTAAAGTCTCGGTCGTCTTGTTACCGTAAAGATCAGAATCGCTTGCACGGGAACATCTTCTCGAGTAGTGTACGAGCGTTTTAATTGGGATCAACAATTGCCCAGCTTTCTACACAAGTTATAGCGCCCATAGAGTTTGATGAGCGAGTTACGAAAACATCGATTACCAGACGGATGTACGAATTGCGCGTTCACTTTAACACAATGTTGTTAAAGAAAGCCAGTGAAAATCGTTGATTACTCTTACTAGTCATAGTTGGAACTTATAGCTTATAGTTGTTTTTTTGTTTATAACTGGTAGTGTATATTTGCCAATAAACAGCATGCTAGTATCCTTGACAACTGTTTATGACTTTTTGTCCTTTTCTATTGTACCTTCGTATTTTTCCGCGATACCTTCAGTATTTTTCCTCTAATTACGTTTTTATTTAATACTTTATCCTGTGTTTATAGCGTTCGTGTAGGTATATTCTTCACGCAAATGTAAAACTATTGCAAATACCTCCTAATGGACCTTCTTCTTTATTTATTTTCACACATACTATATATTCACACCTCTGCACGGGGACTATGTTTCAGTGTCAGGGGATGTGAGAAACCCTTATGCCCCGAGAACAAACATTTATCTGTAACATAAATCCTTAGTGCCTCAGCTAGTGCCACTTCTGACTTAGATACGGCTTATTAATTTCTTATTATTTGCGTTTTTCTCTTTATAGCATCTAACGCAGCAAATTTCCTTTATTAATATACCGGAGCGGAATAATCGATCGGCAATCGACAGACATTTATTGCCCAACTGATAATTGTAATTCGATCTACTTAACCATCGTTCATCGGCTGTAGAAGCCGACGTTCGTGGTAATTGTTTACGATTTTTTTTTGCTGAAACGCACACACCTATCCTATATTTTTTTGTTAATTAGACGGATACTGCAATTTGTCAGTTGGCGGAACGTGCGTGTTTTTGTCGGTTTAATTAAGTTGGCGCTGTGGATATGTATGTTATTCTTGGTATAATTATGTTGTTATAAGGTTTCTGTATCATCGGTTTATCTGATTGGAAATGCGTGACTGCTGTATTGATTATCGTAATAAAATTTTAATTCACTGCTGCAGTGGAATCGTACTTTATTTTAGAAAACATTGCTCATATTGGTTTAGATGAGTAGGATTAGACAATTTCGGTTTAGGTATTCGTAAGGTACTTTATGGAACTAGTTGACAATAAACATTTGAAAACAAAGTAATTGGTTATTATAGTCAACGTTAGCCCGCTAGTTAGATATGGCTGTTAATGTCGCGAAAATTGAATTATGATCGGACCGGGCAACGACACGCTTCCGGCGCGGAACGCGTCGCGTGCGGCAACTGTTGCGCAACTCCGCGGAATTGGACTATCAAGTGGAATGCGCGATGGAGACACAGAAATGGTGACAGATAACACAATTGAACACTGTAATAAAGTAAGCGGAGTGCGCCGCGCGCCGAACCGTGCACTTGTTTAGGCTCGATCTGTATAATTTGATCTCTGTAATAACTAATTGAGTAAACTATAAAAACTACTGAAAGTGTTTGTGTGCTACACATCACTAATACTATCTCCTCTAGTCGGCACTTAAGCAGCATAGCGGACTGTGTTCTAGGCTTCCCCTAGAGGAGATATCCGTGCTCTGTAGGTCTATATTAAAGACGTTAGTAGATTGAAACCGTTAACTAAAAAGAGACTAGGAGAGTTGTGTTATACCTTTTTTTTATTTTTACTGAAACGATTTACTGATTTCAGTTTTTATTGGTATAAATTGTAATTCACACATTAATGTTTTCTCTTTCCTTTTTTCAGGTAAGTCACCATACAGATATTTGCTCTAGAAGACTTTGGTAATGTACATCTTGTTAATTGGCGTGCTTATGTTGGTGAATACATGTATGTTGTTTGTTGTTGTCTCCAGTGAGCTAGAATCTCTTATGCTCCAACTCTTGATGCATTGCCTCTCTACAAAAGATGCAATGCTTAGAATTTTTTAAGATAATTTCACTGATCGTAGCAGTGATTATATTACTAAAACCTAGATCTATAATCAATCGTTCGCAGTTCGCTCTACCTATGTCAGTCAAGATGTGCAGTTTCACGCTGTTCACGGCAGAACGTGACCACCTGCCACGGCTGTACACGTAATAACCCGCCACTTGTCCAGTCCGCTGATTAATGGAAATATTTCCAAAAAGCTGATTCATACACTTTCATTTTTGATACACGCAATTAATTAGTAGCTCGGGGTGACCGCGCCTGTTCGCGGCCTTAATGCACTTTGTGGTACGCATGATTATGGCGTATTGTCGTCGGTGAGGATATTTAGTTGCGTGGGGACTGTTAAAGAGTAGCAGTGGCGGGGACTGTTGCTTAGGTTCAGTGATGCATTTGCGCTATATTTATTATGTGTATTCGGATTAGAACTATGATTTAAAATATACTCTCTGTAGCGAATCGCTGTGTCTATAACGAATAAACGTTCGCGCTTCTAAAGACAATTCGTTTTTCATGAGAGTAGACGACAAACAAGCTGGCAAACCTGCTGGTAAGTGGCTACTGACCATGGACATGAGTAATAAAGGATATCAATAACTACGCAGCGTTGCCGGCCAAGGAAGGAAAGTCAAGAAAAAAAATATCTCGCCCTCAAACAATACGCAGTATTATGAAGTGGTTTAGAACTTGTGTGGGAACAGATGAAATATATACTTAGGTATATATATACACATACATATCTATAGCCTGAAATCATGACACTTCATATTACATCGACATAGTTGAGTAATGGGTCAATTCGGTTAACCATTTTTGATCAGTTGCATAGCGTTTATCGAATGTGGTCTGCAGGTGACGTGTAATGACGTCATTTATTTAGACATTTTATGTAATTGCATTATGAAAGTTCAAAATTACGGAAGTGGCCGGCCGGCCGGTGGACATGAAGCGAGAATGAATTTATAAATGGTGAGACGTCGTTTCGTTTTGTTTGGTTCACGAACGTTAAGATTAGCGGTTTGAGAAGGCGGCAATAGAAATGTTTAGTTTTTGAAGTGGACATGTTGTATACTTTTACTACCTGCTTTTTATTGCTATACTTAAGCCGCGAATAACATCTTGTCGAAAATAATTGAAGTAAAGAATGAATTTTATTAAAATAAAATAGTTTTTCGGAAATAGCGCAAATTAAATAATAATAAAAAATAAACGCTATTCCCTGTGTAACGGGTGGCATGGACATCACAAATAACACGTCACTACCACCCATGACCTGAGAACAAATATTTATGTGTCACATTAATATCTGCTCCGGCTGGGAATCGAACCCAGGACCCCTCGCTTCGTTATTCACTACCAACTAAGCTGGAGGGCCGTCAGATTATTAAAAGATTTGCCATTTCCGAAAAACGAATAATTGTTTACGTATATGATACGATTGAATTAGCTCTTGTCAATGTGTTGATTCGAGTAGGGATTGTTGACACGTTGACACCATATGAACCTCTGCCGAGCACTTTTATGAGCGTTTCGATTGAGCCATATCGCTCTCCTTTAACACGTATCTTGTTATCAGATAACAATCACTTCCAAGTTTCGCCTCCACAATGCCGTTCCATATAGAATATGTTGACTGTAATCAATTTTGAAGCATGGCTTCGACCCATTTATAGTGCTCTCCAGGTCTTAGCACCTTGCCTCATTACGTTGTTTGTGAATCCAATGTTGATTAGGTGCCCACGATTCGAGTCTCGGATACACTTATCTGGACTAAAGGTTATCGATAAGAATTATCGACTGCTGTCTCACGATGACCGTTGAAACAGATAGTTTCAAAGTCCGGAAGAAATATAAAAAAAGGTCTTGTAGCGAATACAACATATTTTTCGATTTATTACTAGTCATCGATTTCTTCAGAAGTTATGTCAATTTACCATATGTACCATACAGCCTCTTAATCCCATTACGTATGTGGTTTGACCGCGAAGACCATCACTTTAGCCGTCAAAATTCAATCAAATTCGTCGGAAAATGTAAAGTACGATATTTATTGCATTACGTCTAAGTAGATTGATTTGATCATATGGAGCTAGACTATACGCAATGTGAAGTACGGTGTCTATTGATTTAGGATGATCATTAATTATGGATAGTTCGACAATATAATAGTCAATTGCTTGAAACTCAGTAACAAATGGACTTGAAGTGTGTTGAAGTTGAAGTTAAGTAAATTCTAGGTTTTGCTTGCCTTAACGATTTAGATGTTTCTAAAATTTAAATATGGATCCAAAGATCATATCGATTTAGTATGTGTACCTACATGAGACTATGTTCGCTTTTTGAAGTTATTTCTTTGTTAATCCCTTGTTTTATTTTTCGCGGGTACTGTTCGTAAACTTACCCCAAAGCAAGGTCGCTTATAAAATAACAACATGTGACATAGAAAACGATTACGCCGGCACACATTCATATCCCAGTTCGAAATTGCTCACGTCGTAAACGAGTTTTTCATTAGTGTTATTAATTTGCAAATGAGTCTCGTGCCGCTAATGCCGCGGTGAAATCCGTGCTGAATCAATCTCAGCGGTGGTACGGACGGTGGACAGTGGATGGTGAGTGCTGTTCACATTCAATGTCATGAAAGTATCATTAAACATGCGTGATTTCTAAATGTTAAGCCGACCGACATCGGCGATAGGTTTTGTTGTTCGTCCTGGTTGTACGCAGGTTGAGGAGGGTTTTTGTATCAGCAATCATTGAATTAGCGTCTGTTTAGACTTTCACGTCCGTTTTCTTTATTTTGCAGTATTGACAGTCAATATAGTTTTCAACATATTATATTACTAGATATTACTCGCGGCTTCGCACGCGTGTGAGAAGAGGGCAGAAAAAAAAGGTTGTCAATTCATTTCCATCACTGGTTGCTAGGCAACGCTTTGTTGTTGGACACTTAGTTGAATTTGGCTAAAATATACATCGAAATGGTTCTGTGGGTACCTTCGTCCCACGCTCACATTATGTATATTAAGTTTATTATATAACACATACAAACACATATCTTAGCCCACAGATCATTCGACAGAAATGAGATGTTTATTCGCGGTAAAAAGTAGCCTATAGTACGCATCGTCCTCTCAACTAGCTCCAAATTAAGAATCATACCATAGCGACGCTCCGTTGCGCCGTGAAAGAAATCATATATCACAGCCAGCAATTTCGATGTAGAAAGTTGCCATTATTTTTTAATATCATATCGAGGGAATGCGTAGATACAAAATAACGTACCATTTTAAATTCTTGTATTCAATTGTAAGTTTCAGTATTATTACAACTGTTACTAATGCCTCCATTATTTAACGGTGCTTTAATGAACAGCTTTGTGCAACTTACTGCAAGTCCGTGATTACTTATAGGTAGGTGATCATTGATCCGTCACCACTATTCGTTTGCTTTCTTGCCTATTTCTTATTAAGATTATATATTATATAGATATTAAGAACTTATTTCTCATTTTCACTTTAAGTACTTTCTTAATGTACAACAAGGAGCGAACTTTTCGGTATCAAATTTTAAACGGGTCACAGTGTAGTATAAACGGTATTTTAAACGGTTTGATAAAAACATCGCATATGTATATTCATCTGTATCGCGATACCGCTGGCTCACTACCGAATGTAGTTTATCGTTGAACCATTAATTACTGTTACACGAAAAGTATTATCTGTACACGTTTACAGTTTATAAATATGTTATCTATGCATATATTAAAATTGTAAGTCGTTGATGTGTGTATGTAAAAAAAAATGAGAAAATGTTTAACTAGGGGTATATATTATTGCATAAATCGCTTATTATTTTTTATTTGTTTGTATATACGTTTACATTCGTTAAACACAAAAACGGCTTGGCCGATTTGGGTGCGATTTTATTCAGTGTTGTTCAGTTCAATCGAATCACAAAGTAAGAAAAATTACAGATCGAAGAATCCGGTCTTAGTATATTTTTTTAGTGTGAGTCTAAGACATGCGTTTCCAGAAGCAAAGCGAGGGCGTTTAACTAGTGTTTAATGTAACACTTTACAAAATGAACTCCTTAGTTGTTTCCTTTTTTATGTGATAAGGATAAAGATAGCTTACAGTCAGCCGTAGACAACTGTGACAAACTTTAGCCAAGTTAAAGAAAGTGTTTAACAGCAAAGCGTTGCCTAGCAACCAGTGATCGAAAAGAATCGACAACTTTTTTTTTGTTGTTCTATTTTCACACGCGGATGAAGCCGCGGGTAATAACTAGTAAATAATAAGTAGGTTATTTCAGAAAGCTTACGTAGATTGGTTAGGTAATGTGCTCGTATCGAAAGACGGTCATAGCATGATGCGCAGTTATTTAATTTCTGTCAGGTCACTGGCTAACAACCTCCTACTGCGACATGAGTGAGTAAAACTATGTAACTAAATTTGTCGTTTACACGAATTCATTAAAGCTGAAAAGATTTTTTGCTTGTCTATTTGAGAGTTATCTCTGGAAGTACCAGTCCGATTTGTTATGTTTTTTGTATATGATAGCTACGTTCATGAGATAGGCTTTTAGGAAACTTCGTATATACCTACATAGATCTCTTATATTAAATATGGTGACTTGGAAATATTTTGGAATAATAAATAATGTGCATTGGTGATTCCTTACGTGTTACTATTAATGTTATCAACAAAGAATAATAAGAGAATTAAAAAAAGCAATTGAGTAACCATATATATTTCTCTTACGCTATTATTAATATTAGTTGCAATCGTCAATATGATACGTTTAATGATGGCCAATGAAAAATAGATTTTGTCAATGTTATTAAATATTTTCAGAGAGAAATTCAACAAAGTAATTAGAAAAAATATTAAATAATTATGTTACAAATTTCTCTAGACAAGTGAATGCAGCTAATAACGTGATTAACGTAACGTACGTGAATGTAACTACCGATTTAATTGACAATAATTTTTTGTTTAATCATCGCAATCGTGATCATGAATCATGGTCATGGCTAGAATCCGACAATGGGTTGTCGTCGTTTTTAAAATGGTAAATAGCAATGATCCCGTTGTCATTCGAGTCTCGAAGTAGGTTACCGCACAGAAATAGACAAACGTCTCGAGCGCCGGCCACTCCGCCTGGAGTCGCCGAGAGCGTCGCGTCTGACCTGGAATCACACTTGGGATTACATCCAACACTGCTGGTGTTCACAAATACATTGATTTAGAACATCGTCGCTTGGTACATGACGTATTTGTATTGCTTGTGTTTTGGTGACTGTGGCGTGTAATGATTAACCGATGTCAAATGTTTTAAACGTATATATTCATAAACAATACTATGAAGTCTCACAGGGAAATTGATTGATTATGCTGAAAGATTTCCTTCTTCTAACGCGTTTTTTTACTAAATCAAATTTAAAAGCAGTTAGTTATTAAAATATTTTATATAAATTTGAACATTGGTTTAACTCCGATGATAATGCTCCTATATGACAAATACGACCTGATACATCACTTGGTTCGAGATGAGGGAACTCCTCAATGGTGAACAACACAATTACCAAATTTTTTTGTACTTTAAAACCGTGTATTTAGTTTTCCAAACTTGTAATTTATTTTATGATATAACTATATTTATTATATATATGATCTGCTCAAAAATTATTAATGTTTTATTATTATCACGTATGAGAAGCAGGCACCACAAATACGTGTCTCTCATGCAAAACAGAACATACATAACTTTTTATAAATTCTCGAGAAACTAGTTACTCAGGAAATGTCAATTTAGTGTTTATAATCGAGGACGAACCGATAAAGACATCAAGCGGTATTCGGTAATAGTTGCGAA
>DWPA01007769.1:0-10121 GCA_018251375.1 Calpodes ethlius | reverse complement strand
TGCTGTTCAGTGTTAAATAAGGAAATCTGCGAAATACCTAGCTTTTTGTTCTAGGGAAGATTGACGATAATTATGGCGATCTTGATCTAATAGCTAACAATGATTGAGTATTTTAATCATACTTCTAGCAGACGTTATATACTATAATACTAAAAAAATCCGAAGAATGAGTAGAATCTAGCTTCTTCTAAAGATGGTTGGTGGTCAATATGTTGAGCTTGATGTAACTGTAACCAATCATCGGGTAGTCCTATCATACGTTTGGTGGAGGATAAACGTGAAAATAATAAAAAACTGGTAATAGTTACCACTTCGTAACTGTGGCTTCTTCATGACGCAGCATCTGACGGTGCTGATGCGGCATCGGTTACCGAACTGACAATGATTTTACGGTCTTTAATCCGTAAATACATATTTTGTTGTTAAAAATGCAAGAGACCTGCATTATTAAGGAAAGCCTCTCCAAAAGTAAAGTTACTGAATCTAATAAATATATATAGATAGATAAGCTATGAAATCTTTGTCCCCAATATATCTATCTATCTATCAGCCTATAAAGTTCCACTGCTGAACATAGGCCTCCCCTAATTTACGCCACTCAGACCGGTCCTGAGCCTTCGATTCAGCAATATATCAATCAATAAATTGTACATATATAACTAACAAATATCCATACTATTTTGTATTGTATAGAAAACAACAACCTCCTATTAAAATATTGGGTCAAGTATCGGAAAATGTTCTGCAAATGTTTCACAGAAGAGCTCTCAACGAGACATAGTTGATCAAACGCCGTGATGCACGATTGAACACGTTAGCTTCGTTCTTATGCCTGAGTTGATGTTTGTTTGAAAACTTGAATCAGAAGAAAGAAATGAAAAAATATTCAATTTTATGCCAGATCTCAATCTCCTATATATGTATATTATCCTGGTATGTTAATAGCGTTTTTCCTTCACATATCAGTATATAGATTTCACTAATGGAGGCTATCTGTCTTTCTATGGTGGCCATTAGCACAATTTCCGCTTAGGGATATTAATTTCTGTGGTAAATATTCACCCTTATTGAAGTTATTCTTTTGGCGCATTAGGAACAAAATATGAGAGTTAATTTTTACGATGTGCGCGCACACCGTCACGAGAAACCGACACCAAGATGTCAGCTAGCCAATGTCATGTCACGTCATTTTGACGGGTACATGTTTGTTTTTATAAGAGTCGTTTTCGATGCAACATAATATAACGCGAAGGATTAAATTTTTTAGTAAGACTTTTATCTTGCTAGTATGTAAAATGCCTCGTTATTACTAAGTTACTTAGGCTATATATATATTTTTAATCTTAATTGGACTCGTGGAAAGTCGAGGCGGGTAGCTAGCGAAATTATAAATTAAACATCTGTTGGAAGCCTCATAAAGGAACCGATAAGTACCTCGATTGACTACCAAGAATGAAACGATTGGAGAGCAATATCGGCAAATTAATTGAATAAAACGAAGCATCGATAGGGACGGTTCTCATGAATATGAATACGGAACGAGTGTTCCGATCCTTTGTAAAAAAAGAAAAATCGAGTAATTAGTGTGGCCACTAAACTAGCGGATTATGTTCGGTACATTAATCTTATTTACGGCTCTTAGGCTATTTTGATGGTTTAGTATTAGTAATTATTCATTTATGGTTTAGTGTGGTTGTGAAATATGTTTATATTTTTTAATTAAATTATTTTTAACTTTTGTTTTTTGTAGTAGCCTGGTTATATGAACGGCCACAACTAGCCAAGCTACGTTTAAACAAGACAACAAGACAGGCCTTAGTACTATAGACATACATATTTGTAAAAACAGTCAACCAAAAAAGTAAAAAAAGTGAAAAAGAATAAAATCTTATATTTCGGTATAAAAAATATTAATATCTCAACATAAAAATTATATCTTTCTCCTCAGTAAGATAAGAAGAACAGAAAAAAGGAGTACGAATAGAATTTAATTTAGTATTCCAGTAAAGATTAGAAATGAATGCCGTTCAATCGAATAGAAGTCTTGCTAATATAATTGACAAGAAATGGAGGGTAGACCACGACTTTAAATAATGATAATATGCGCCCAAGCGCATTCAACCGCGTCGGAGACAAGGTACTGTTTCTATCGCAGAAACTTTATATTTATAGCGGATTTTTACTAGAACGGAACCTTAAAAATGTTAACGGAATCTCTTTTTGATTACCGGAATCGATACAAGAGCGGTATTGAACATCAACCGGATGCGGAGACCGATCTCATAAATATGGATTCTACGAGATCTGATCCTTTTTTAAACGAATATCAAGTAATTACGGGACTATTAATAAGAGTTTGCGAGCAATTTATTGATTGAATATCTTAATATCTACATGACTTGCAATTGTAAAATGAATATCCATTATATTAAAAGACTTTTTATTTGTGAACCGATTGACATGAAATTAATACTTAATGTTGTCCCAAGCTTACCAAAATACATTAGTACTACAATATCTAAGATAATTAGCGCCTGTATTTTCATATACAAGCAATGCTATAAAGTCTCACATGATCTGAAAGAAATAAAAGATTTTATCGATTGTTCATATTCTTATCTTTGGCATTATTTAAAAAACTGGAGTCAAATAGATGAGAATACAAAAATTCGATCCTGTCTCTCTTTTTCATATTTTGTACATACTCTAGCATTATTCATGATAATAACGATTATAACAGTGATTGAACGAGACTGAAGTCAGTCACTATTCAATCAGTTTTGTAAAATTTAAGTTCTATAACAAGCCTATGTCGATTAAAATATCAAATAATAAATAATGTAATAAGGTTACAGTAAAATATATAGGGATGATAATTTATAGTCATTTTTAAACAAATACAAGTAAAAGTATTTTCCTGCAATTCAAATCTTAACATGAAACGATCAATTGAAAATTAATGGAACAGAACCCAACATCGCGCGAACTACAGAAGCCTCTCATGAATATGGATACAGCTTCAAGTGTTCCGGGGCGTTGTAAAAACTTCCACTTATTAGTGTGGCCGTTAAACGGGCGGATGCTTTGAGACAGTATTATTTTTGCTTCGTTTAAATTTGCTGACACTTCGGCGATATTTTTTTTGTATTACTTTATTATTTTTTCCGGTTTTTAAGCTCGGAGTCTCTGCTCTACTTTTATTATATTTCATTAAGGGAAAAGAAAATGTTTATTTGTTATATATATAGTCGTATGAATATATATTTTTTTTTGTTTCCTTACAGATGATAGACTGCGTTACAATAACAGCAATACAAATTTTCAATGCCGCTTGCATTTTTCTCTTAATTTAAAGTAGAAATAAATTTTACAAACTATTTGACGATACGAATAAAATAGCAGTAGATATCATTATAGTGCTTGGTTACATAGTTAATTTTTCATGTTCCAATTTCTATTATTATATTACAAAATTCACTGGCTCAAGGCCAGATATGGTAAAGTAGAAAAAGGCAGAAATAAAAAATATACAATTTTCCATTATTCAGTTAAATCAAGACGATGGCGTATTTGCCTTTCATGACTATTGCCTGATGTTAGCCCATTTAAAATAATTTTGTCATTCCAGTTTATATACTAGTGATGTTATTTAAACGTCATAATACCCTGAAACGTCATTACTGCAATGCGAACAGTATCTCCATAGTATAAACATATTCGCGCAATGCATTACCGATGAGAATATATATATTATGTATCCAATTCACCTTCGGTTTAAAGTTCCATTTGCCGTCTCTCTCTCGCGCAAGGTAATAATGTGAAACGGCTATATAATTTCGAAACAAAAATAACATTGGAAACCTCACATTGGCTTCGATTCGATATTTGGAGGTTCGCCAGACGTTATCGAATTTATGTAAAAGATGGAAATTGAGGTGAGAAACGACTAGCTAAACTACGTACCGGGGCACGGGAACTTGGAACAAAAAGTACCGCAACCATTCAAAATATTCTTACTTTTATTACTATTCTACTTGGATTTTATGATAACGAAAATCAATCGGTAGGTACAGTCCCCTTGTTCGCACTTAGACAAAATTAAATAATGAAATGCTTTATACCACTTACTTATGACTTTGTTTATCACAAAATGTTTATTATTTAAGTTTACATTTAAAAACAAGGAATAAAATACTGCATAATGATTTTAACCATACTATGTCAAGTGAACTCGCATTCATGTAGTAATGGCGTAATTAATGTCGTCTTTAAGGACTCGAGGTTTTTACCATGAATGTAGTCCAAATAATATATTTTCAATTTAATTAAATCCAACTATTTTATTTTAATATTTACACAACACACTGCAGAATACATAAACAATATTAAAGAGGCGATGAAGGAAGAAAAGTTTGTAAATAAATCTTTAGTCTCTAATTTGACTCCATTCAACTAATTACCTTTTTTATGGCCCAACTTGGAGGGCGCATACGAAACGGCGAGGCCTGTTCTTACAACTGCCGTCGATGTTTTCACATCGGGGTCTTGGTTCGTATTAAAATTTTACCCCGACGACTTTGTGAACTGTATTAAATTTAATTTCAACCGACTTGTTCCACTAGTGATGGATGAGCGATAATCGATATCGCTAAGAATAATGGAAAATCTATTGTATAATTAAATCGTTTAAAAACCTTACCTTGCTTTGATTTCAGGCTCTTTTGATTTTTATCTGTAAGCAATCCAACTTCACGTTATTCAAAATTTTTAATACTGAATTGAAATTATTGCTAGTGCCTTTTCTTACCTACTCGAAATAGTTTTACTGGCTAACCTAACCTACTCGAAAATGTTATGAGACTGATATATTTTTTACAGCAATAATGCAACTTATAAGTAAAAACATGTACTCTCTTTATTATCTATCCCGTGGTAATTTCCAAAAATATATCCATGTTACTAATGCATCATTAAGTAAATCTGAAGCAAATGTCCTAGACACGAAACAGTCGCGTTGATGCATTTAAAAGCTACAAGCATTATGTCAATGTCAATGTCACTTTGAAAACAAAATCCAGAAATACCGCTACGATTTCATCTGTATTAGGCAGCGCAATTTCTTGGCCTAATACAGATGACCTCATACATTTATGTATGTCGCTTGATGAGATCGATTCCAGAATCTCTCGAACGTTAAAAGACATCAGGAGAGACGTGTGTAATATTATTGTGGATTTATTTATTTTAATGCCAAAGACGTTGACTCGAGACTATGTATGTCCTCGCTTATAGCTTCATGTTTGGTATAGAACAACCTCCTAAATTCGAGACGTAGCAGGACCAAAGTCTGCTCGTTAATTAGATTCGAGAAAAGGATTGCTTAATGGTTAATTATATTAAATTCTGTTGCCGGTTGTTATGTTTGGATTTTGTTTTATATGAAAATATATAAAAGTAACTTAAAGTCATAAGATAAACATTATTACTTCCATGATTTTACTGAAACTGATACTTTCATTATTTTTGCGTATCTAACGTATTGCAGGATAAAGTAGGTACAGATTTTTCGCGCGCTATGATATCTCCCGTATGGTCTAGTGGCTAGGATACCTGGCTTTCACCCAGGAGGCTCGGGTTCGATTCCCGGTACGGGAACTTTTTACTTTTTAACAAAGGTACTCGTGTTCTAACTTTTTTTTATTTATACAGAGTTATTATTTATAGTAGCATGGCAGGTTGTCTACAGATAAGTTAATTAAATTGTTTATCCATGGTAAGGCGTTAAATAACAAAAACAGAACTGTTTTCTATTCACAAGATGATGTCTTCGAGAAATAAAATCGAAACACAATATCTGTTTTAGGATCTGAAAATTACTCTGGAAAACGCCCTTTAAACCCAAATAGTTGAACGCTATACCGTACATGTAGCGGGAAGTTCTCACAAATGTGATGTAGAATACGTTTTCTAATCTATTATCCTGTCCTTTTCTGAGGATTGTAAATAAGACGGATACATTTTGTGTTTATGACGTTATTCTATTATTATCATTGCCTTCCTCACTGACCACAGACTCTCAGAGCGGTGGAACAGTTTCGTGGAACAGTTTCATGGAAGAGAGCGTGTATTAGATCTATCTTTATTACCTGACTGCCAGGATAGGGATATTTCTTGATGGTATCTTGTCTGTACTTTTATTTATTACTTCGTATCTTAAACACGGCTGGGTGGATTTTGAGTTAAGGTATTAAAAACCCATTTAAATTTGTCTTAAAAATCCAAGTCTAGTCCTTAGATAGATATTCATAAAAATAACAAAATGGCGATTTTTTGGCGCGAAATATTAATATGTTACTAAAAATATAATCAAACTTATAGACTAAGAGTGTCAAAATAAAGGAAATGAATACCTTATTATGATACAGTCAAAGAAAATAAAAGTCTGTGCGCATTTCTTATGCCGTAGTTAAAAATAAATAACCAACAATAATTTACATGTCACATTGCAATCACAACCGCCTCAATTCATCACAACCCACATGTTGCCATTTACTGGCATCCCGGGAAGAATCGTCAATAGCTGGCGACATGACCCAAAAGCGACCCATCACAGCCACATTCACGCTACCTTTGAAGGGATATGACTGTATATGAAAATAGTTCAAGTCCTCGGCAGATCCGGTCGAGTACACTACTGCGCTTGTCAGTCTTATGTCATCTTGAACAAAAGGCTAAAATCTTTACACTAGTAGTTTTGCTCTGGCTTCGTCCATGTGTAATTTAAATTTTAAAGATATAGCCTAAGTTACTCAGTAGTCACAGACGTTATCTCTTTATTGTTGAGGGATTCAATTACGCGACATAATGGAACTTCCCATAAGAATGAGATATTTTTTCGCTCTAAAACGTAGACTTTATCGCTTTCGAGCCTTCAAAATCCCAATTTTCATCCAAAAAATCATCTCATAACGATGCACCCTTATGTACTGAAATCTAGTTGTATAGTCCCAATAGCTATGTATATCGGTACTAAAAAGTTAGAGTTAAAGTTCCATCTTTGGAGTTTAGGTTCATTTGCTTTTGGTTCCAACGAGTTTCATAGATAACTGATCGATTTTAGTAGTACAGTGCTTATAAAAGCGCATGTTTGTGTTTTTATTTTATTTTATTAATTAATGAAACACTAGCCTAATGACAGATCGACTGTACAGATTAAAGTGTGGTTATATGTGTATATTATAACAATTATATAATTTGAGTTTGTTTCGCAACGCCTCCGTGGCGCAATCGGCTAGCGCGTTCGGCTGTTAACCGAAAGGTTGGTGGTTCGAGCCCACCCGGGGGCGAATCCTTTTGTTGTTTGTTGAATAATACAGCTACGACATTGCTTCATTAATTTTATATGTCATATGTATATTTCGGTATTTTTTCTATATATTTTATTCTTTTCAAAATTCTCTAACAAAACTTATTGTAATCTAATAACGTGTTATTTTTTTTTTAAAGATTAAGTTTAATTTGTATTTATGTATCAAGAGTACGTTGTAGTTATTGTAATATTATACAAAAACTTCTAAAAATATACAACATTTTATAGCTGCCCTGGATTATAGGTTCAATAAATTTAGAGGTACATGTAACGGGGATATAGCTCAGTGGTAGAGCATTCGACTGCAGATCGAGAGGTCCCCGGTTCAAACCCGGGTGTCCCCTGGAGTAGTGAGTGGAATTGTTTTTTTTTTAATCTTATATATTTTTTAACTTATAATTATATTACATTTTTTCTTTGATAGTTATTCCAGAATTAGATATTGAGAGGAAAAAAATATATAAAGTATGAGGATTTTTTTTGTCATTAGTAGAAGATATTATAAGTTAATTGATTTTGACATTAAATTTATCTCGTCATATTTGAACAGAATACGTTGATAATGTTAAAAATGGTGTCAACAATTGTTATTTCACAATATAACATCAAATGAATCAAGATACGATCCCTGTACTTCAAACATCAGTAATAATTATAAAATATACGGGCGATTCAATTGAATTTGAACCCAATCGTAATATGAATACGTCACAGAGTAAGTAAAACCCAGCCGAGTCCGTTTTTCTTTGTAAATGTAAAAAACAACCCCAGCCCCAGTTGCTTGCGAGCAAAGACATGACCCGAGTCTTTATACTATTATCAACTATAATGTTATTTCAGTAGTTTCACCAGTTATTTTAGTGTTATTATTCTGTAATGTATTGTTTAGTTACTTAGCTAGGTAACATCTACACGTTTAATTGAACAGCTGCTTCAACCAGATAGCTGAGACATGAACAAGTAATTGCACCTTTCAAACTCGACTAATTAAATTACTGGTCGTACAGAGTGTCTGCGAAGCTACAACGCTGACCAGCCACTGTGAACCCTTAGGCTCAGATTGATTCATACTTAAAATTGAAATTACAGTGTAAAGATATAAAAACACGCTCTTATTAAGTGAATTATGCTCTGGTTACTATATTGGATGAAAGTACTCGTCAGTACAAATGAGCCCACACTTGATGGGGTTGTGTCCTTTTATTCTGAAGTTCCTATGGCCACCCCCAGCTCCATCATCAGATCAGGTCGACAGTTCCAAATTATTGTATTGCCATCGGAAATGAGTTAGTATGCAAAATTTCAGCTCGATTGGATATCAGAAAGTGATTTAAATATCGAGTACAAAATTACGCCCAGATATACCTACATACATAAGTATAAACAGACAGAGTGAGTTAAATAAAAATGTGTAAAATTAATAACATAATGGCCTTCTGAAAAACCCCAGTCATTCCATTTCGGGCAACCTTGAAATAATATTACAATGTTCTAACACTGAGCTATATCCCATACGTAATTATGTACTAAATTTATTTATTGTACAACCTAGTGTATTTACAAAATTTCGTACATTTGTACAGGTTTTTTATATTAGTTATAAATATATTCAGTGTAACATGGAATGCGGTACGTACACCAAGACTAAAGGAGAATAGAAAAGCTTGGATGTGATGTCCATGTGAAATAGGGGATGAAATTTTTAAAGATATTTTGATGAACTTGTAAATCCACGTGGAACTTTATACGAATATTATTCGGTAGATTTATGTTAAATTATATTGGTAGGGACCACATATATTTACCTAGGCAATCATTTGAATATTTTATTGTAAAATTTCGTTATTACGAACAATCGTGCGCGCTCGTTTCTACCATCCAACTTGAAACACTGAAGCGAGGTAAAATGTCGGAAGTTATTTTATTACCTGCCAGCTATAAGGAGGACTTCATCTTTAATTGAACATTGGCAAAGAGTCTTTAACTACACGCTATATAGGATCGATAACATCAAGTCGTAAATATTAATAATTTCCGTAGTCAACATTTACTTTATCCCTATATGGCCCACGCTAGAAAAATATAAAAGGATTCTCTGAAGTGATTTTATTGAAATATATACTAAATATATTATCTTATCACAGTGTGACTACAATCACAGACATTCCAATACTGTCAAAACGTTGATTACCTTCTATAACTTTGCATAGAACCACCATACTTTATTTGTTATCCCGCGAGAACATATATTTTTTCTAGAATGAAAAATATCCTGGGTTCACACGGGTCATTAAATACTAAAGGTATTTTAAAGCGAACTAAACTGTGTTGAAGGATATTAGTTTTCAATTCGATATGGGATCAGCCAAACTGTAAGAGATATAGAAATGTGAACGCTATCGCCATAACAAAAGCTATGAGCTAGCTAGCTAAAAGTCAAAGGTTAAATAAATGAGATCTTAAATATCTGATATGGAGAACTAATGAATCTGCCAAATGCCATATAATAGATATGACGACGCTAAATATAGGGTTTATGAATATAATTTCGCCGTTTATAAATTATGTGGGCTAAGTTTCATATAAAATATTCTTCAAGATATATATATCTCTAATAAAATGAGACTAAAAATTTGCATAACAAACTGTTGCAAATATTTGGAGACCTCGGTGTGGCAGTCGTGGCCGAGTGGTTAAGGCGTCTGACTCGAAATCAGATTCCCTCTGGGAGCGTAGGTTCGAATCCTACCGG
>DWPA01007768.1:0-10122 GCA_018251375.1 Calpodes ethlius | reverse complement strand
GGTAGTAATAGTAAATAACCGTATTTTACCAGAGCCCAAATACTAAAAAATTCATAACTCGTAATCTAATAAAGTTAGGATGTCCAAAATTGGAACGATTGTGCTCAAATTTATATTTGCATTAATTTACATTATTCAATATTTTTTTTATTAAATTACACAGAATTTTCCATTACACAATAATTCAAAATAATAATAATAAAATAAAATAATAATTTCAAACAGCACATTTTTGACATTACATTTATGCTTTCCACCGTCAATGACTGTTAGTAGTTCTTAGACTATCTAATATCTATTATGTACGATAAATTAAATTTATAATATTAACTCACATGGATTGTGTGTGAAGATTTTCAGTTTTAAACGTGCAACGCCAGTTAGAAGGTGATTCAGTTATTAATTAATTAAATAATTGCATTAATTTATAAACTTTAATTCCCACGTTCTAATAAACAATTTTGGAATACAGCTGAAACAAAATCGTGCTGTAATCATGGATGTAGTTGTAGAAATCTCATGAATGTTAAAGTATAACCGACTTTCAATTGTTTGTTACAAATGTACAAAATGAGACAGATACATATCAAATCACACATCGCTCAAAACAAATACGGCGAATCAAATAGAGTATTCTCACGCAAATCGAAACGCTGCGAAGAATCCGCATTCCCCCGACAATAAACCGGGCCGGCTCTAATAAAGAAATTCCGGATCGTCACAAACAGCGAGCCATGGAAATCTCTAAGTGTCCCGCGCGAAATCGTAAACGGCCAACCGGGCAGAATACAAAACAGACCCGACCCACCCCGAACCACCCTAACCGCACCCCTCCCCGCGCCCCGCGCCCAGTCTTCATGCCCTTCTTCCTTAATGTGTAACAAAGACACCCCTCTTACGCTTCAATGTGTTTGTGTAGTTTTACCACAGTTGTGTGCGTTTAGTTTCGTTCAAATGCGAACACGGTTTTCATGTGTGAGTCGGGAATATTTCATATTAAATTTCTGACCTTTATCAATACGAAGTTGAGATGTTATCTCGTCTAATGATAGCCCGAATGGTTTTGTAACTAAAATAAGCGTGTTCAAATATTTCGTGTACTGTATTAAAAGCTATTTTTGATATATTTATTATTTAGTTTTGGGAATTTACACAGAAAAATATGATAGGATTTTATTTTCTTACTTTAAAGGATAAGTTACATTGAAAAACTAACATACATTTAAAGGAAAATAGTATGACACCAGCTAATACTGAAAACTTTTATTCGAAAATATTTTTAAACTTTTTGAAACACTACATGAATACTTCAGCAAATCCTCAAAATAATAATAATTTTCCTCATATTCATGGCCATGTTACTGGTGCAGTTATAAGATACAAAAAGGGAAACTAAAAATCACTATTTACGGATTAAATATAGCAAACAATCTTGCAGTAAACATCTCTTACCGCCCATAAACTACTAATAACTACTTATGTAAGTCTTACTAAATTTCTTTTGAAATAATATGAGATCCTTCAAGAAAGACGTAAGAAGAATTCTCCCTCAAATCTTGGTAAATTCCTCTATCCTCATGCCATATACGACGGTAACCGCTTACCATCAGATGGCCTGTCTACTTTCCATCACCCCTTCCGAAAGTAAAAAAAACTTAACGGCTTTTTTGTAGATACTCTTTAAATCTATTTTACACATACCATAGAATATCGCCCGATCAATCGACAAAACTAAAGATATGAACCATGTGTATTAATCTTGAAATAGTGGAACTTATATGTAGTTGGATCTACAAAATTAATGGGAATATCTTTTTGATTTTAATCCAAAAAAGTATGTAAATATTATATACATCTAAAACATTAGAAAATAAATATAAATTTATTATCAAATCCACAAATTATAATGCCTTATTTGCTCTAGTCGTTTCAACGTCTTTCGAATTTATTTATTTTTCGAATCAACAAAACCTATTAATTTCCCCAATAGGACTGTAGTTAGTAAGTCCTGTCAGTATTAGGTATTACTAAAAATATCAGTTTGTTATTATTCATTAGTAAGAGAACTGTGAACGTTAGGACTACTTACTTTAAAGTTTTCCATTCTGTTCTTGATAGCGTTGAAATGTGACAGTCCACAAGACTAAGGCGACCTACTACTATAAATACTACAACTAAAAATACTTCACACATCAATATAAATATATTTTGTGTAAGATAACTCCCTAAATCTTAATAAAGAATACTATATATTAAATTTTACATTTTAATCAGTAATTAAATACAAAATGCAATAAAACACTTCACCTAATTGTGTTGTCATAGACAAAAAGCGTTTTAAAACAAAAGTAATGTTATTGGAATCCAAATGGTTCAATCTATTTACAAGCGCCACGTTCCCGCTAAAAGTAGTTCTAATTAGCTAATGAGTCCAATAAGTGTATCCGAAGTAATCCAAACGCCAAGCACTTAATGGCGGTGAGGAAAAAAGTAGGAACTAAAAAGGTCTCGTGGAAACACTTAGCGGTTGCTGTGGGAAGTGTGAAAGTGTGAGCGATTTTCTATTTTTATTCCGCGCTGGTTCTCCCTGAGGTTATCTGTATGGAAGTTAAGTTTTATTTTTGATACACAATTTTCATTTTATTGAAATATGAAAAGATATTTTTTGCAATACTTGATCAGCGTACAGCTAGGAGCGAGATAGTCAAAATTTGTTTATGTCCAAATTTTGAACGTTTAAATCGTATGTCTATTGATTAAAAATATGTTTCCTAATAAAGAGAAAAACGAATTGTGTCACTTTCAGCAAATAGATATTCAAAAAGTAACCTACAGCTAATAGAAAAAAAACTCACAATTTTAAAGGTATGTCTGAACAAAAAATATACTGTATCTGTCATATAATAAGAGTCATCACAGGTATATAATTGTACAACCTACATATTTTAAAGCCACTAGGTCTTTATTTGTGATTTAAAAATCATATGGCATTAATTTTTAAGTGCACAAATTCTACAAAATTTTATATAATAAAATTTTAATTCAGTCATTTTTATGTCATGTAACTAATTCATTGTCGACGTGTATTTACACTATAGTTATAAATAGTTCTATGTCAATTTTAATTGGACAATATTTTAAGTAAGAAAATAATTAACAAGCATTTTAAAATAACTAAAAGAATAATTTAAATAAATTCCAATAATCGTAATCTAATTAAGTTTTAAGCTGTACGTGAATTTAAAAATGCGTTTTGCCTTATAATATTAATTTTTCCGTAAAAGAATATAATCTGTACACGACTACAAATATTTTATTATTTTTTCTCTTTAAGCCTTTATACATTCTTTTATAATTGTAATTTTGAAATTGGAACATTTTAAATTATTTTATTTTTGTCATTCATTTGGAAAAAAATACTGAATAAAAAAAGTGTAAAATATAGTTCGCGTTAATTTTATATCTTTTTCATTTATGCGTTACATTACCTTCATCAAAACAGAGTATTATATGTAAAATTAAATAAAATTGGTATCTACTGGTACATTAACACGAATATAAAGTAAACATAGAGTAATTCTTCAGAATTAATAAAAACTTCGAATTGGAAACAAACTATCAGAACGTAGTTTTCACCGGGAGTTCAATAAATATATCCAAGTGCTAAACAATTGGGAGCAAAAAGCGGATTGGTGGCAGCACTTTGCGAGCTAAGTGGAAAATGTTGATACTCGGCAAAAACAACTTATATCATTTATTTTAAGACTTTAGGAATATTTTTTACTATTTTTGTGATGTTTTTTCATGAAATTATGTGGTGTAAGGATAATAATAATGGAATAATTTACAGGTATTTATATCTAGAATAAAAGCCAAAACTAAACGCTATATATAATACTTGGTTGATTAATCTTAAAGCCATATTGGTATATAACATTTTAGGTCATCGAACTCGTATTAGATTTTAGTTCCAATAAGATTTTTTTCTTAAAAGACTATTAACAAACACAAGAACACGCATAACCACACGTTCGGAAATTCCTAAAAGTCTTTATAAATATTTTTTTTAATAAAAAAACTTAATATAAATTTAATTCATAGCATTTTTTCCTTTACTTAAGACAATCTAATCAATTATGAATAAGTACTCAACTTGCGGTTCCCCAATCCGCACTTGGCCAGCGTAGTGGACTATGCCCTGTAACCCTTACACTGTGACAAGACCTGAGCTCAATAGTGGGACATTTATGGGTTATGATTATTATTATTCTATTATCATACTCAACTTTAGAGTTAAACTTTTCAAATTAGTAAATGAAATTGTTTCGAAAAAATAAACGTTTATTGTCGTAAACATATATGTACATTTTCAGTGCAATATATCTTGAAATATTTTACACCTCTTTCCAGTCTTATTTAAAGCTCCGTTAGCGCCAGACGAAGTATAATTGAATTAGAGTGACTCGCATGAAAACTGATTTCTTTCAGAGAAATGCGACATTTCATACGTCTGGTAACCCTAATTGGATAGGTGATAGGCATCTATTATAAAATTATAAGTATTCATAATTTAATCCGAAGAAACCGAATCGCATAATCGAAGGGAATATTTCTACTAATAATTATACAAGTCGTCTAATTTGTAAAGATATATCCATTATATTATGGTTTTAGTAAACATTAATCTCTAATATACTTAGGCAAATAAATAATCTAGGTGGGGAACAAAACACTAAATCCGCTAGGCATAGTTAGTTGCATTGGTCAAATCTTAATAGCTGAATTAGTATTTATTCGTCTATCCTAATGTCATAATGACGACTATGCGATTTATGATAATGATAACCTGATACTACGGACATGATTTTCTCCACACCAGGAAATTCCTCACTAAAAGAAGCGGTTTAAATGATTTTAAAATATTTAACACATCATTTTAGTTTGTTTAGATTGACACCAGGCGGCGCTTTTGACCACTTAGCCTGTCTGTATTAGAACAACATGAGCGCCATTTGATATCTCAGCGTTGTACTATAATAAAGCTTAGAACCACAATATACGTACATAATTTGTAGCTATTTCAAAGAAGCCTTTTTAGGTAACGTTAGTAAGATGAAAATGTAAAAAAATATGTTTCTCATTTTCTTTATAATTACCGATTAGGCACACACAAATTAACAATCAATAAAATTTGGTATAAAAGTCGATTAATGTAGCCAAGGTTAAAATTAATGCGTTCACCAGAGAGCATTTAAATACAGCCGTTAACATTAACGTTAACGCAAATATCGCAGAAGTCTAAGGAATTTATTGATAGTCTTGAATTTATTTTTAATTAATCTGAATTACGAATTTTTGGTAACAAACAAAAAGTGTCATTATTCATCTCTCTATCATAAAACTAGTTCCAAACCTAATCTGTACACATCACCTGTTTTAGCCAGTTCCAAACCTAATCTGTGTACATGACCTGTTTTAAAAAAAGATTTATTTATGTCACCTTACAATGCAAAGATAGACAAAGGCCAAACTTAATGCCTAATGGTATTGTCAACCAGTCGACCCTGGGTGTGGTGGGATGTGGAGAAGTCTGACAGCAGGTGCTAAAACAGCGTAAGAATTAATACTACTACTAAATATATATACATACATACATATTTGTGTCGTTTAGTTAAAATTATGAAATTAGATTCGCGTGTAGGTAGATGAATGAAAAATTAACATTGGTTCTTAAACATCATTAGCATAATGACGCCGGACGTCGGAAGAGACAGACATAAATCAGACGACCCAAGCCGAGACCCTCGTGAAAACTCATAAATAATAGGTATGGTACAATAAATGTTATAAACACATACCACGCACGGAGACAATAGCTTGTGTTTTTTTAAATCGATCTTGAAATAGGCATAGTGCTTAGATATCTTGTAAAATATTTTTTTTGTATTGGCTGCCCATGCCGATTTGCATTTTAGGACCATGATTAAAAAAAGTGCTTCCTTAACGCACCTCTACAGTTTAAAAAAGTCCTGTATAAAAATTCTTGCTTCTCTAAGGAGCTTAGTTAAGAATGTGCGTTATCTCTCAGTGAATAATAATCTGTCTGTGTATCTGTCTGTAGTTTTATGTATTAAATATTTATCAATACTAAATTCAGAACGCTCGTAGCTCGGCTTGTGCCAACGATTTTGATGGGTGACGAAGTGTCTTAGGCTGTGAGCAGGAGGGAACGTTAATACCAATTGATTTATTGTTTATCATCGTGAAAATTGCACTATTTTTTGGAGTTCAATTAAGAATATAAGGCCTTGTCTTAGTTTCATTAAGTTTGTATAATGAGTAACGTACCAAAATTTCAACACATCGAAGTAAATCTGAAACACCCACGATTTTATGTAATTATCAAATTAAATATTCATCTTTCAACCATTGGATTTGATAGGAAAATTGGTTTAACATTTAATTAATTCTTTTCACTAACTTCATCGTTAAATAGCTTAAAGACTTACAACTGAAAATTAACCTCACAGCGCAATAACCGTATTTGTGTTTAACGGGTCATGGTTGCACAGATAATGCTTAAAATTTCGCGAAATAGAATCTAATTTAGGAAAATGTGGCTAAGCAATACAGGCCTTATAGGAAGGTAATAAAAATCATCATAAGTTTTATCTATTACATTAAAAAAAAAAAAATTCTCTTTTTCTTCTTTTTTTTTTTAATTAGGTGTTTAGTTATGGGTTGCACATGACTAAAGTTACACACAAATTTACGAGAAGATTTGTACTGAATTCCATTAATGTAACAAAGCATTTAACGCGCTAATTAAGGCATATTGAGGCATTGTCTTTGACAACTATGTTAAACGGGTGTGGCAGGGACACAGAAAAAAATAACGCAACGCTAATTAGGCATATGATTTAGCAGACCAAATTACTTCAGGCCTAAAGTATTACAAGTGCATCTAAGTTCAATGACTCATACATCGTTTTGGATACAGATACTTCTTCTTAACTCGCATTTATCCCAGCAGGTCGCCTGTGCTCGTCTTATCCCACTTTAGTAGCGACTTAAGTCAATAATTTTTGTGACAATTGGTTTCATAATTTATGTGACAATTTGGTACATTGTTATAAAGTTTGAACCCTCAAAATTTGGCTTTTGTCTTGGCTTTTTCGATCGGTGAGGCCAAATGACTAGAGCAACACCTAGAAGTTTTAGATTCTTATTTTTAGCTTTCTTCGAGCAAAGATAAGAGAATGTTCAACGTCTAGCTGATATGTTTTGGCTATTTTAGAATTACCAAAAATCATTGGTGCTCATGTCTTACGCACGAAACTGCTTAACTCATTCTTAAATGCCGTCAATTGTTTAAAGGGTTTGGAAATGCCGGTTACAAATTGTATTAGTAAATACCCACATGGCCTCTGGAATTCGTTTGAATTGAATTGGAATATGGTGGAGATTCCGCCACTAATCCCATAATTTGATGAATTAATATTATTTCTGAAGAATAAGTGTCATTGTACGGAGACCACGAAATTGTCTGGCCCTCAGTCCCATTATCCATTCATCCTAAATTAAGGTTTAACATCGACAACAGTTTAGGCAATGAGAGATGCATCCTCTACAGGTTCGGGAGCATCGCTGTGCGTATTGTAAGAATTCAAGGCAGGCGTGCTGAATTGTAATAAATTTTCAAATTTTCGTTGGCAGGCGTGACAAGTTTTACAATTATTTAGCCTACCACGTTGTGCTTCGATATCAGTTGGTTCACCTGTATGAGGTCTAGAGGTGACCATCACTTTCTTCTTTGCGGTAACTGAACGTAACGCCTCTGTTAGTTGTTCGGGCTCGTGTGGCATCACTGACTTTCGAGGAAGGTGCGACAATATTTGATGTAGTCTGAACTGAAGGAGTCCATTGCACTCCAGCTGAACATGGCGCGATATTTAATTCTAATTCTTGGGAAGTGGCAACTATTGTTTAAAATGAAGTTTTAATGGAATCATAAAAATATTTTGTTAATTTTCGCTAAATTTAATATCTTTTACCAATAGTTGTGGTATTTTTTTCACGCCAGGGGCAATTATATAGGGACACTAGGGGCAACTCCATATCAAATATTGCAATCAAGTGTGTTAAATATAAATTAGCAGTTTGTATCATTTAATTACTTGCCCATGCCAAATTAGGTGAATATTTAATTACCGTAATCCTACAAAATGATTATATTATATATTGCGACAGAATAAGCTTTCATCTGCTTTCTGAAATTACTAACGAAACAATCAATACAAAATTTTCTTTAATTTTATTAATTTTCTGACGATTAATTGAAGATTATTTTATATCACGTATCTTTAACTAATTATTCAAATCTCATTCTATAATGTATCTGCGTACAATGCTACCTGTCAGTGAGTAGCATAAACTATAGTATTTCAATCTATTCATCACTAGATGTCGCTTTAAAAATTGTTCCAAAATCTTACGTGTCGCTACCGTCGATCTATACTGGTGACATCTTGTGGAGAGTAGAAACCGCATTTTACATTGCTTGTTCAATTGAACACTATTAAGGCGTAGTCATTGAAAAATATATTAAAAAGAAGCTTACAAAACTTGTACGCAGACAAATTGCTATACTTACTCAAAGAAAAATTAATACCCTATATGGAAACCAAGCCACAGGACTTTAATTTCATTTCTAGCTGCAGAATGTCTTCTTTCTTTTCTTCCGTACATTATATTTCAATAATAAATTATATAATATAAACGCCAGTGTAATTTATACAAATGATGAGTAGTACTATTCGAATAAATTCTTATATTTAATACTGTAGATTGGCCCTTATAGCGTATCTATGTAATTATGAAGGCAAAGCAGTCCAATACATTTTGTTCTCTATTTTTAAACCCATATTTTTGGTAGACAAGCTTTAACTTATTAAATAATATTTTTAGCATTGGTAATTAACACATTATTACAAATAGTTTAGTCTCTAAATACGCGGGTTGTATTATAAGTACTTACTGTTCTAAAGGCAGTTAGGCGATCTAAACGCCTCTACACACAAATTCTCGGTACCGATATGACTATTTGCTATTTCAATCATGGAATTAAATCATAATTTGACAATATTAACTAACTGAACGTTGTAGTTGTTAACTTACGAGCATTTTGAAATGAGAATACATTAAATAGGGCATGTTATTGAACAACACTGCGCAGCTGCTGGACCGGTTGGCCAAGTTGGACCCCGAATGGGATAAACTGACCATTGTCGATATTCTTCGTGTTACTCCTTTGGCTTTTATTTTCCTGTATTTATTAAATTATTAATTACTTTAAATTTAAACATAAATAAGGACATTTCTCGATATGAGAATGTTAAAGCGGGATTACAATTCTGCTAGTATTGGACCTTATGCATCTATGTCGAGATTTATTATAGAATTTTGCGTAAATAAGGACCATTCGTCCATTGGCTTTTGGAGTATCACAATTTTTCCTTAAAATTTACCATTTTATTTTATACCTCTCTAGTAGGATAACACCATATATACATCTTGACCTAAACCAACTTATATCGTTATCAATATTCTTGGCAATAATATCTTTAATCAAACATCCACTTATCTAATGATTAACATTTCATTATAACGTTTCAAATGAAATAATGATTTTAGTACTATTAATATCATAATGGAGACGAGGTATAATTTCCTGACTTAAAGGATTTCAGTTGATTATTAACTACATGTACCAAATTTAATTGATTAATCAATTAATAATTAAATGAATAAGACTAAACAATCAATAATAAAGAGAAAATTTCTGCCTTTACTTGTGAACGCAATTCTTATTACAATCATGTACATTGTTAAATGTTACTATAATCGGTCGGCAATTATTATTATTATATATTAATACGCTAAGGTGTTTGAATCTCTTTTATGAAAAAAGGTCAGATTGACTACTCATAAATTATATATACTTTTATAGTTAACTAACTGCCCCTGCGCACGTTGCTACGCCAACATCTAAAAACAAACATCACACAAATATTCAATTAATTTTGAGTAATTTTATTGTTTTTTTTTCATTTCAAAGAAATT
>DWPA01007767.1:0-10122 GCA_018251375.1 Calpodes ethlius | reverse complement strand
AGGTCGTCAGTCCACCTGGTCGGGGGGCGACCTGTACTTCTTTTGCCGAGACGCGGTCGCCATTCAAGGACTTTTCGGCGACTTTTCGAGTATACTTATTACTTGAATGTATTTGGATTCATGCAACTATTTGAAATTACATTGCAATAATTTGCGAACACACAATATTGTTGTATAAACACTAAAGATCTATAAACACTAAGTCTCTCAGTCCATATTATTATCTTGGCCGTTAGTTTATCGATATCAACTCAATATTCACTTCATACATTTCCTACTTAGCTAGCCGCTACGTCGCTGGGACCCGGCTAACGTGGTTATAGCACATCCCTCTCACACTAATTATGCGGCTCCCTCTTAAAGCAAACTGCGCTACACATCGATATAGTAATATGCAGAGCAAGCTTTGTGAGCGAAGTACGTACTTTAAATCTTTTACGAGTACATATAACACGAGTATATTCGATGCTATTACTTGATCGTGTAACTTTGTGAATGTTTAAGATAATACTCGTAGAAAAACGTTTTTTAAGTTTATTCCTTCGAAATTCAAATTTGTTTTTATTTTAAAAAAAGATTAAATCCTGTTTTCAGCCCACGCCGCAATTAGAGTCGTGAGTAAAAGTTTTAATGAATATCAGCGTATTTCTATGTCTGGCCGTGACACCGTAGCTTTTAATCGGATGAATCGGTTCAGACTGAAAGAAATAATAGACCTGTTTAACTTTGCATATTCCCTGAATACAAGTCTAATATTCTCTATAAATTATACATTTTTTATATCATTTATCATTCTCTCTGAACATCTCCTGCAGATGAAGTTAAAACCTAGTAAATAAATAAAGACATTGTTAAACATACTTCAACTATTCACATACCTGGAGCGCCTTCAGCATCGGCACCTTGTCGAGGAGCTCCTCGTACAGCTTGCGCTTCTTGAAAGCACTCTTGAGCAGGATGCGGCGGAAGGTGTGGCGATCCATGGCCCACAGTGCCCCAGGCGACTGAGCGCGGACGGACGCAGCGCGCGGCATGTTGTACATCAACGCCAGCTCACCAAACGAACCGGATCCCTCGTACGTGTGGACCACCTGAGAGACATATAAAGTCTTAAATAAGAAAGCGAATTTCAAATTCCAAATTCAAATTTAGATTTGTGTATTTCTGTTTTGAATTTAGTCTTTCATTTATTTTCTAATTTTCTTTTTTCTTTGATATTTCTTATGCATATCTTTTCTACTAATCACACTGAATTGGACTCGATTATATTCAGTGAAAGTTAACGTTAAGTTTTGTCGACGACGGCAAGAGAAATTTCGATAAATTGGTCACTAATACCTCCGATGATACGTTTAAGTAGGTACTGACTGTAGCTAATGACTAATTCTCTAAACATTCGCACTTTTAGAATACTAATTGGCGAGCTAATTGGTTTTAGCGCTGGCCGAGTAATCGTTTTAACTGTGTCGCGAATTATGAAGTTGTAGGTAGTTAAATGTGTGAACGCAATAAAATATATCTATACTAATCTAAAGAGGACAGAACGTAGATCCCTAAGTTTGTTACTGGTTATCTTCTTAACTATTCATCCAATTTCAAAAAATCTTTCACCGATATTTAGAAAGAATTCTCAAGGTGGGCATGGGTTGTAGTTTTATTCTGTTTCAATAAAAGAGCTTACCGCCGAGCCGTCTTTACCAAAATATGCCGAAGATAAAACCGCTGAATGAATGCTGCTTTACCGGTATCAACCATAATGAATGCTTCGCATTGAAAAGTTTCAATATAACCTGTACAGTTCACGATGAGGATAACACCTAATTATGATAACACAAGACTTATCAATAGTACGTCTATCTATCTATCTATCTATATATCAGCCTTTGAAGGCCCACCTCTGGACGTAGGCCTCCCATAATTTGCGCCACTCAGACCAGGCCTGAATAGCACATACTACACTAAAAAGTGACCCACGTCGCTAAGTTTTACGTATGGAGATCGTTTAAACTCATGGATTACAACAACGGTTGAAGTGTTCCATTGTCAACGTCATGATTCTAACATCAGACCCTCGTAATCAAGTTGAAACTCATAATAATGTATGATGCATCCGTCTAGACGTGTCTCTAGAGACTGTGTGCAAAGTTTCATGAGAATAGGTTCAGTAAGAGATTGAAAAAGTTTTTATCGGGTGAAGATAAGTAAAGACATTAAAAAATATAATTTTAAAACTCCATCCACAAATAATGCACTAAAAGACATAATCTCAATATAGTATAACGTCCGGATTTATGCAAAATAGACATTCACAAGTTCTTGAATCGTATGATATACTTTTTTTTTACATAAAATAAGTCAGTGCTTGACTACTATCCCATCTGATGGTAAGTGGCGACGTAGTCGTCATCATATGTGCGGACTAACTTATAAAGAGCCTATTCATTCTCCTTTTGAAGACTCCCACATTATACTCAGGAGGGAACACGGACGCAGGCAAGCTATAACATCTGTCTAGTATCATATACAACACAGGGACTAGGTCTGACCTAGTTTAAATCAATACCTCCAGGATGTTATGTTTGCCTCAAGTTTTTAATAGACACAAACAAACCGCTCTCCGCCGTACCGACATACGTTTAACTATTCTCTATACATAATTTCTCTACAAAGCAATTAATCAAATGCAAGATAGTTAACTGGCACGTGAATACGTGTATTCTTGGAATCGGTTACGTTAACCAAATGTGTACTTCATACGTGTTTGTATACAAAGCATATTGCATAACAGATCGGGTACAGACGAACCATTACAGGACAAAGATAGCTGGGTGCAGTCAGTCTTCCGATGTACGTTTCGAAACTTGCAAGACTCATAATAACATATTGTCCCCATATAAGGAAAATTAACTAACTTACATTTAAATTCAAATAATTTTCATTACATTATCATAAAATATACTTAAGAGTCTTCTGATTCACAACATTCCAAAGCATTTTTCAAATTAAAAGAAAAATTTGCGAGACGTAATTATATACACATTTAAAGATGATTTTTAACAGAACTTACATTCATTTAAAACATAGCATTCATAACTTGGACGGAAATGAAACTAGTTCTTATTCGTTGCCAATAATTTGAAAGACATCTAGAAACACATAAGTTCCGATAATATTATTTTAAAATATAATAGCACTAGAATGAAAATGAAACTCGGGCCCGTTTATCGATAGCCATAAGTAATCTTTTAAAGAGCCGAATGTAGCTTGCGAGCCGCATTTTGGTACCCCTGATACAATACTTGTAACGTATCTAACTACCGTCAATACTATTTAACTGCGTCAAACGTGCGTTAATGTTACACAAGCCGAGCTACGAGCGATGAAACATTAATTACACTATTGGCCAGAAGCATTAATTATTAACATTCGAAAGGTGTGAAATTACATCCCTAAATCTACCTAGTGACTATAATATGAAGCGAAATCGGTCATCTACCTCGCGTGACGTATTTATCTATTAGCTGACGCAGAATATGTAATGCCTATATACATCCTAGGTAAGTGTATTTTGTCGGGGTAAGGCATAGTCTCAAGGACTTTAGTCTCTTACAGCTTTTCAACGAAATTGAATCAACTTGGTTGATCTTATTACCCGTCTTCTTCGAAGCTAAATGTTATGATTTTAGCCCGCTTGTATGTTCATCTGTTCCCTCAGAAACTCTAAATCACTTATCATAATTCCACCAATGAGATATCCTTAAAAGCGTCCATATGTTTATAGGCTGTGACGTCACAATCAATTCGATATGGCGTCTTGTAGAGGACCGACACATAAATAAAATGAAAGTTATAATTAGCTCATTTCAAATATATACTTACCCTAGATCTCATTTTATCATAAGACATCGTATAAGCGATTTATCGTTCAAACTTGAGAACGTAAACCGAATTGAACGAATATAGTACAAAAATGTCAATAAATTTTCACATTATACAAGACATAGCGAGATAACAACCTCGGGTCCACCCACACATACGTTTCACGTTACAGACGAAACTCTGCGCCATTCAGCCGGACGTCCCTCGAGTACTTTCATGTCGTATCTCACAGATTATCTACGACTAACATGACATCAAAGATCGTGTACCACTCCGCTAAAATCATCTTGTTAACACTATCATAACAATAAATGATAAGTATTAGTTATTGTGTTGTATGATACGACAGTATCTCTATCTGATAATCTTTAATATACCCTATTAATATAAAACAGTCTTCTCGGGAGATATACTTACAATTATTACTTAGTAATATATTGTTTTGTTTTACAGCCTGATAGCCTGAAGGGCCTGACAAAATAAAGCAAGCCGACCATGTGTAGATAACCAGCATAGCCTATAGGCATGAGCAATATCTTAAGATTTAGTTAAGCAACACCGGCCATGATCAAGCAGGGCTATCTAAATATGTACGGCAGATTTCAGTTCATCAGGCTGGTAGATGCCATTGCATATTTTTCAGGTTATTTATTACACAATAACGAGTCACTTGTGTGTGTATCTAGACAATTATGAGGAATTAGCTTATAGCCTTACGCTGTAATTCAATACAATAGAGCCGATTGAATAAATGATGTTATTCTACTGCTGAACATTTTCAGTCTTAGCTCCTTTTAAGCTATGACCACAACTGAGTCCAGTATTGTTTTGGTTAGGTTAGGTTATTATGTCATCACAAACATAATGTGAGTCAAAACAATAAAAAGCAACAAAAGGTTTGCACGTGTAGTATTTCAAATATAAAATTTACAATTTTGATCTCAGCTACGCCTTATTGAAGTTATGTTTGTAAAATATATTAATTATTTTAATATATATATATTTTAACTATTCTTTTTTATTGAATCATTATTAAGAGCATGTTACCAGGAACTAAACACAAGTTACTTTATTAAAATTTATTCAAATTCAATTAACTATCAGGACAATTTTTCAACATGTGCTTTATACGGGTACATATTCAAAAGACTGAAATTCCAAATTCGAAATTCAAAAACGTACCTGGTTACCAACACTTCAGCGAACAAAAAAAAAGAAATTACATGATACGCATGGTTGGTTACCCTTAAGACCTCTTCCTCTTGAGTTCACCAATCGCCACCGCCGTGATTCAAGTTGGTCCAATATCGATTACAACGGATTAGTATCAGTTACCCAGCTAGGTAATTGAATTTATTTGCTACGGTTAATGGGCCGGCACAAATCTCGATTTAATGCCAGTTTAAGTATTGACAATTCATCGACGGCTTCAATGAGTTTAGAGAGAATAGGAATGCGTTGCCAATTCTAATACTTGAGGCGTTACTCATCGGGTTGGCACGTTCTAAACAAAAACTCAACTCAAAGGTTACATTTCATGGTATGGAATTATTAAAAAAGGTTCAGTGACGAAAAGTATTTGTTTTGGTAGGTAATGCTACCGGTGAGATCATTGGAAATTCCAGAACCTTCCTGTATGCGCTGATTGGCTGTAGGGGGTTTATTATGGGTAAAAATGGAAATTGGAGACATTATCGATTTTGGGTATCTTTGGAAAATTTCCCCCTCGAAAAAAGGCAGCACTATCAACTACCGTAAACTTCAAACAAATCGATATGTTTTATTTTAAAATTCAGGATTATTTAGGATTATCATTATTATTTCTAATCAGGATTAATGTTAAGATTGTTAAGTCTACCATCTAGGATTACTTTAAAACTTAATCTCGACGATCGAATTATTTTTAAAATTGCTCGAACTTCAAATTGAACCGAAGAACAATTGCTTCAGTTTTGTTTTGAGTTGGATAGCTCTGCAGTTGAATAAAAGCAATCAAAAGTTCGTTGATACGTGCAGTTCAGCTGCTGCAGTCGCAAACTGAAATAAAGGTAAAAAATCAACCAAGTGTGCGTTGGACCACGAGCATTGTAGGGTTCCGTAACCGAGTTGATGGACTGCTACTTGATAACTTGCAAGTTCCGTGCCCTTTTTCCCATGTCCAACCATTTAGCTGGCAGAGTACACTCGTTCGTGTGATAAATATTAATGCTAAATTACATAATTCTAGTACCTACCTACTGTGCGTGTTTGCGCTATGCTGCTGTGCACAGTCATGATAAAACCATTCGTTCGTCTGATTCTGCCTTAACTACGGAATCTCTAAAAATTGTGCGCAAAATTCGTGTATTTGTCAGAGGACAGACATGACGAAACCATCCTTTCGTGTGATTCTGTTTTAATTACAGAATCTCTAAAAAATGTGCGCAAGTTCGTATATTTGTCAGAGGACAAACATAACCAAACCATCCATGCGTCCTATTTCGTTTTAACTAAAGAATCCTAAAAATTGTGCACGAACTCGTATATTTAATAGAGCACAGACATGACGAAACCATCCTGTTTGTCTGAGTCTGTTTAAAATGAGGAATCCCAAAAATTGTGCGCAAATTCGTGTATTTGTATATACGGAATAGTTGACCGTTTCCAAATAGCGCGGCTGGTGTTTATGACATTGCCGTCAACAGATGACGTCCGTTTGGCCTCTGCTAGAATATTCGTATGACTTATGCAATTATAAACACTCGCCGACTGTTTATATCGACACCAGTCATAACAGCGCTACGTCGAATATCCTTGATACTGCATGCTTCACTCTATCGAATAAAATTATGCTGATATTAAAAAACTAGTAAAATTTATTTGCTTCGTAAATAAAAACGGAAGGTAGAAAGTCTTTAAGATATTCTCAAAAGCATTGGAACTCTATCAGTGTATTATTTCTTTCGCAAATGTGCTGATAAGATTAGATTATAATAGAGTGGTAAAAAACAAACTTTTACATTTTCCTTTTCTAGGCTTCCAACGGTACGTGTAGATAGGTACTTGACCTCGCTTTTACATACATGTCACAATATCTATATTATTTCTTTCGCAATTCATATCTCCTGCAATCCAAGAGGGCTTATACATCGCAAGCTTTATAACACAAAAATTTCAAATTCAATAAATTCTGATCTATTTGAGCCCTGAATAAAATGGAGTTGAATAATATAGGAATACTCAGCTCTGAGATGCTTTTCAAAACGCTTCTCTAGGTATTGCAGATTGTTGTTTCTGAGAATCCCACTTTTATTAAAATGTAATTCTCATAAAATCATATTTTGTAGGTAGGCACGTAATATAGATACATTGTTTCATACATGTATTTTGTGATTTGTCTAAAGCGTTTGATTGTGTTGAACACGAAACATTGTTACTTAAGCTTAATCACTATGGGATCAAAACCCTTTCAATTACCGTAATTGCATCCTATTTAAAGGGCAGAATTCAATGTGTTAGGATAAATGATGGCAAGTCATCGGGATCACAATCTGTTATGGGTGTACCTCAGGGTTCAATTCCGGGTGCTGTCCTTTTTATAATGTTTATTATTGATTAAGCGTATTATATTAACGTGGAGTTTACTAACAATATATGACTACTATTTAAAATAATAAAATAAGATATGATAAAATAAAACAAAATTTGACGATAGAAACAGTACCAGTTCTCGCGTATCACACTGGTTTACGTCAAATAACTTACTATTACTAATAAAAATGTGGAATAAAAGTGTGGAATTTGCCCTAATAAATGTGTAAAAAGCCAGGAAAAGCTTAAAATTAAATAATAATATCATAAATATGGAAATATCCACTGTTTTTGGGTGTAAATTTAGATTCTAGATTTCAATAGGGTACCTACTTATACGTATATCGACTATCGCATATAAACTAAGTAGACCTGTATATTGATAAAATATTATTGTTCCAAAAAGGGCAACTACAGGTATTTACAAATTAATACTGCTCAAATTTACCGAAAATTTAAGGCTATTGATATATGAACAACGATCTCTTAATACGTTTATAGTAATATCTTCATAAGAAATAATTTATGTACAAATTGAACAGTGATACGTACAATTTCACTGCAATACTTTCCAAACTTTTGACTACCACGAAACCCGTAATCTCTTATGGCCTAAAACGGTAACAAGGTTACAAATAAAACCGCTAACAGTTTCTCTTATTTAGATCCAGTAATAACACTACATTACGAGCAGTTGTAAGTCTTGTACTAGTAAAAGAACAATGTGCTATTTTGTAGCACTCGTAAACTCCTTGGCAGCGAACTAGCGCTCGGCTTCACACATTACTATGATACGCGTATTTGCATTCTGATATGCGGCTGAATTTTAATAAGCGCTATAGATTTTATAGCGTGTGACGTAGAGCGCGGATGACGTCAGCACATCGAGCGGCGACGACGCTCCGCGATAGCTATCGCACCATTTTTCAGTGGGCACGTGAGCTATTTGAATATGTAAACTATTGTAGACTGTCGTTTTTCGCAACTGATGCGTCATAGTTCGTGTCCTTCGAAGTTAAAAGTACATTAGTACACGTATGTACTCTTGTAAGGACTTGGCCTGATTGTTGCCAAGTTGAAAATACTTTTTGTGAAGTGTACAGTCACCATCAGCGACTTGTTAGCGAAGATAAAATATAAAATTACATATTTTTGATGTTCGCGGAACTAAGATTCACGTCATATGATAAATTATTCACTATAAATTAAACAAACCGACCAAGTCCAATTCGACATGCCACCGCTTTAAATATATCCAAATATTAAATACGTTTTCCCATTCTTATGAATATATGCAGTATTTTTGTATGAGTAGTGCTATGTGAGATCATTACATTCTAATATTTAAGTAAAAAGTTTTATGATAAAAAGAACATTAGGAACAGTCGAGACATATATATTACAATGTAGATATATGTGTATGTATCTTTTTCTACTAACACTTAAAAATAATTGCTTTGTCGTGGATTCGAACTACGTGTTGACAACAAAATACCTTGGCTCCGCAAGTGTTTTATACTGCCGGTCGCGAGTCTCCTCTCGCAACGTGAGGGATACAAGCCAACATAGTGTTCATTGCGCTGGTCAAATGAAAATTTTCACAGCCTTGAAAAAATATTTTTAATGTTTACTACATCAAAGAAATTGAAAATTATTTTATATTATGCACATAACTGTGAAAAATTAATAGATGAGACGCGTGTAGGATGTAGGATTTAAACTCAGCTATTGGGATAAGCGAGATTCTAACAGATAGCCTCGCTAGATTACTGTCTTTTTTAAGATTAGATTTATACAGATACTAAATATATTATACTAATATGTATCCCGTGTTCCGTGTTTACAAACTAATAAACTTTGGGCCTGAGAAATGTTAACAAATGCATTATTCACGTCTGAACGGCTAGACCGGTGTTTCTGTGGGCGATAAGATAAATCGGGGTACTGCGGCCGTCTAGAGCCACTGTGGGTGATGGTAACAACCTAGTTATATATACATTGTAATAAACTGTAAGTGATCGATGTCTGTACTGTGAGGTATTTGACAAACACTATTAGTTGAGATACTTTATTCGCACGGGCGCAATAAAGTTTAAAATGTATGATCTAGAAATCGAAACACAACCATGTTTACGCAAAAATAAAACATACTAAATTTCATGACAATCGGTTGAGCGATACGGAAGTCGGTGCATCGCAGCGCCACCTGGTGGTTAGTGAAAGTGCATAGCATATAAACCTTCACCGTGATAAAATACACATACATACCAATTTTAATAATGATTGGTCAAAGTCAGTGAGTATATTGATTTGAAATATATACAAACATCCATCTATAGTATAGATGAATTATTAGTATAGAATCTATACTAATATTATACATTCGAAAGTGTGTTTGTTTGTTTGTCCTTCTTTCAGGGCACAATGGAGCGTCGCTATGATATGATTTTTGGTTTGGAGTTACGTATGCGAAAAGTACTACAAGCTACTTTTTACCGCAAAAGAACATCTCATTTTTGAGGAAAGATCCATTACGATGTATGTTTCAGCCAAATTCAAGAAGTGTTCAACGCCAAAGCGTTGCCTCGCAACCACCGATAGAAAGAAATTGAGAACATTTTTATTGCTGTTATTTTCATACTTGCGGGCGGAGCCGCGGGTTAGCTTTGCTAT
>DWPA01007766.1:0-10124 GCA_018251375.1 Calpodes ethlius | reverse complement strand
TTGTTGCAAGTATTGACTTGCACTAGCCACTGCATCATCGCCACATCTCATTTAAAGTAAGAGCCTTTTAGTTAATTATACCGCTTCGGGAATAGAATAGCGGATGGAAATTGACCAAAATATCGTTTCGGAACAGTAATATTGTTGCGTTTACTTATTTTCTAACTATATCAGTTCACCTACACTGGGTTTCTTACGGTGAATAGGGAGTACTAGCTAGGTTATTACTTTATGGTTTTTAATGGATTGACGGGTCCTGGGTTCGATTCCCGGCCGGGACAGATATTTATGTGACAGATAAATATTTGTTCTCGGGTCATGAGTGTTGGTGACGTGTTATTTGTGTTGTCCATGCCGCCCGCGATACAGGGATTCCTACTACGGGGGTATGAGTGTCTTAGCGTTTTAGTACTACTGATAACTGTCATGATACACATGTCATACACATGAAAGTATTATTTTATAATTCATTATTCATCTAATATGACAAGCCCTACGCTTCACGGTGCATAGTGAGGTCAGTTACTAATTACAACAATAATTACCATACAAAAGAGAATGATAATTACTAGTATCTTCCACTAAGGGTCTTGTTACAAAATACACCTAAAATATTCTCCAAAGAGAACAATTCTAAGTACGAACGTGGATATTAATCATACGAAGGTGAGCAACATAATTTCATTGTCAGACACTACTTGCTGAAAGAAACAAAGCAATGACTTTTCTTTTCGGAAGAACAAGTCGTGTCATAAATAAAATCCCTTCGCATGCTCGACATTCACAAGTTAGTAACCGCACAGAAATTCACTTCCGGCGAGGAGCTGGCACCCCTTTTTATTTGTCTAGCGATAGAAGAAACGCAAAAAGGAAAAAGTGACTTAAATTAGGCTTCTTCCTCGGTACGAGTACTAAGTTTATTTGAAATTTATTCACGAAAAATGTTGCAGCAGTTTATAAGACTATAACAGAGTGTTATTGGGTATGCTTCCTGTGAAAACTCTTTACTGAACAGTAAAAGAGTACGGACACTTAAACGGCTGTTATAATGTATAATGCAACAGCGTAAGTAGATACATTTGTGCTTTGTACACACTGCCATTTGTAATTTCAACTGATATGATTTTTAAATTATTCAGTTCTATTTTGGGCGAGTGTCTGTTAATTTTAAGTTATTTAATAAAATTTACCAACTGTTTATTTATTAAGATGATAGTTGACGATTTAACATTTGATGATATTACATCTTAAATAGACCTATGAGCTAATAACTGCAAGTATGTATAAATATAATTGTTTTATTTTATCATTAAAGAAATTAAAGCCAATTTTAACTTAGTAAAGTAAAAGTTATATAGTTGATGATCTTTCAGCCTAGTTGGTAGTGACTTTGACTGCGCAGCAAAAGTTCCCGGATTTGATTCCCGGCCGAGGTAGACATTTATGTGACGGATAAATGTTTGTTCTCGGCTTATGCATTTTAGTGATCTCCAATTTATTGTCCATGCCGTCCGCATCACAGAGAACCCTAGAGCGGAGATGTGAGTGTATGAACCTTTATGTTTATTTAACTAAAGTAAAATAACTATGATTGTATTTTGGACTGCAGTTATACATATCCAATTTCTTTACTACGGTTATTAGCAAGGTCTCTTTTCATTATTAGCGACGGAACATCGTATGGCTCTTCAGCGTGAAGTGGATCTGCCACAGAAGCTTAGTGAATCTGCTTTGCTTAGCTTGCTGCTGCTCTAATTTGGCTTTTGAGAGCTACTAGATCCGGATTAGTTTGATTCAGGTTACTATTTCGAGTTTTGTATAGATTTTAAATACTGCTACATCGTATCTGTGACAAATATGACAAAAACTTACGAAATTAGGTTATTGATTTCGTAAAAGTAATGAAAGTTTGTTAGAATATTCTGTTGAAATAACGATAACGGCTATTTAACACGGCAAGGAGTGTTATTAATTAGCATACCTGATTTTATTTGGTTATAGCGATTCATTTCAATTATAATTAGTTTCTTTGTTACTTTTTTACTTTGTTGTGTTTACTTTTTTACTTTGTTACTTTGTTGTGTTGTGTTAGTTACTTTGTTCGTTCAATATATTGATGAATAGATATAAAGATACAAAGTAAGTATATTTGTAACGTATTATGGGTTCGCATGGTGTTCGAAATTCGTCTGTCATCCCTTTCCAAATCATTCTGCTTTCTGCATTTTTCTCAATATAACTTTGACTTTATATACGAATTTAAAAAGACCTACGCGCGTGCCTTGTATAATAAAGGGTCTGTAGTAATTTGATCGAATATCATTTCGTCTATTACTAGTATTGTCTTTATATTATATTATCATGTGATTTATATCTGTATACAATTTTTTTGATTATCAGACATTGAGTATTGGTTCAGATTTAAGTTACAAGATTTGATTACAGACTCAAGGATCAGGAGATACTAAATAAGAGCTTATAAAAAGCAACTGTGGACAACCTCCTTTAATAGGCCTTTACTATAGACGGTATTGTAATATATGATTGAAGATATTAGCGATACAAAATATAAGAATATGTTATATAACTTAAGTGTAACACCGATTAGAGATTTAAGTAGTTCGTGTGAACATCGGTTTTGCGTGCAAAAGAGCAGTTCCATTGTCATAGATGTTAAATGCACAAGTTTCAGACTTTTTAGACAGACTATTAAGAGAAGAATTGTTGTAAAAGTAACGTAACTTGGTTTTACTTGATCAATTAAATAATGATGTATTAAATAATAACAAGAGGACATGACCAGATTCTGCCCTAAAATGTACAATAGTTTATATTATATATATATATATAGTTTAGTTATAGATAACTAAACTTTAATGACTGTAATTAATTAAGTAGACATACTTCATCTGCCCAAGCGGGATACGTCACTCGGAAATCACCTTTCTAAAATTCATTCTAAAATTAAAAAAAATGACACGCATTTACTACTTAATATTTGCCTTGATTAAAACAAAAAGTTTGCCACTCAGAATATTATAAAATGCAAGCTATTGTTAATATCGTAACATATGTTGATATCAATATTGTCAATAAGGGTTTAGAATTGAATGAAAAAGTATTTGAAAAATAAAATAAAACTTCTAATAAAAACGCCAAAAGCAAGCGCTGCTTATAACTTCCAGACCTATGCCCTTTAGTTATCAATAAACCGAGTCGATAGCTCGAAGCTACTGAAAAGTTTCCGCTCCCAAGTTCTTTGAGTACATTCTTGGTAATACAGTCTGAGTATCAATATATCTATATAATGTTGTGAAATCTTAAATTGTACATTATAAATAGCGAAACGCGTGAACGTAGAACAACTAGCGCGGCGCGGGACGTTCACTCAAATTTATGAGTCGCACTGCGGAATATAAATTCTTGCGTGGTTCCCGACGAGGGGACCGCGAAAAATTTATACACTAGGCTGCAAATATCCTGCTTTTCTAGTTAACAATATAATTAAAATTAATTTGCACTTAGGGTAACGCAGCGCAAGACCTTTTTGTTTGTTTGTTTTGATTTATCAGGGACGTATGCCGGCTATATGTAAATTTATAATTAAATATATGTATTTGAATTTAGATATTATGTTCAATATAAGTTAAGAAAGTATATAAAAAATCTAGTTTTTTTATGTTGAAATTCAAATAGTGAATAAAAAGTCAATGGATATAGTTTTTTTTTATTTACACAAATATAAATCACTCGAAACTCAAGAAGTCAAGTCATATTTTGGTAAGTTTTTATCTCTTTGGCAATGCGGTAAAGTTGAGAACAAACATTTATCTGTATTCGAGAATGTGAGAAGTGAATCCTGGATGGCTTGCTGGGTAAGAACTACAGAAAAAGGTAGTCATACTTGTGGATCACCCAATTGAAAACGCTCAATATCATGATTAGGGTATACCGGGGTATCATTTGTGATTGTGATTCTTAATATACAATTAAGAATTACTGACTATTATAAATAAACTAGAGTAAATTATTACTTATTATTATAATTACTAAACTAATAATCGCTTCATTTTCGAAGTTACGTATCTGGAAACCTTATTATGAAGTCCACGTAGTCTGACTCTCGAATAATTCTAATATTAGCTTCTAATATTTGTTTTGTCTTCTCTTGCGTGTTCTAGCTCAGTTCAGGAGATTATATTTTTCTTTTCTTCGGTAAATGTTTGAGATAACTTAAGTTTCATGTTAGACAAAAGAAACAAGTGATGCTAGACTCTCAGCACTTTGTTAAAGTTTAGTAGATACTTAGTTTATATGGAGTGATTTTACTTTATGTTTGGTAGATAATAATATAATGTCTATCATGTTTTTGTTAGTAGTTGCTGGAGTTCTTGCATGTTTTGTTAGGTATGCAGCGAGAAGAATTCTTATGAATTGAAATGAATAATTTTAACCCGAATGTTTTGCTTGTGCGGAGATACAAATACCGCAATATCGTGATGAAGATAAGGCAAAAATATATACCTTCAATCTTTATTTCGCGGGTATTTTTAAAAATCTAGCCTTAACACTTTTCTTTATGAAAAAGAAAATCTGTGCGCGACATTTTAGCTTTCTATTTTAGAAGATTGGGGCTGAGCGTTGATATGTTTGTTAGCCTGAACATACGGATTTCACCTCACAAACTATTTCACATCCTTAAGTAATTAATTTTAATAAAAGCTCATACTATTGTTTCTTTTTTTTATTACAAGATAAAATACCATGCTTATTTATCGCATTCAAACTTTCAACCCCTAATTTACACCGGTATACTACACAAATAATCTACTGTTCAAGTGTAGTTCTAGCAACGGTAGTTTCGCCTTTACGTTGATGAATCGGTCACGCGAAAAAAGCCTTCCTCATTTATAATATGAAGTAGTGATAATACAGCAAGTCAGCATTCGTGAGATAAAACCATAGCAAAACCAGCGAGTTCTTTTTCAATCCAAAGAAAGAACAAGACAAAATGAATAAAAGAGAATACACTTTTTCAAAATAGAATGACAAAGAGATGGTGCGGAATTTTTCAATGTAAAGTTATTGTCTGTGACGTAAAGTCGACGTGACAAAGTAGTGCTACGTTTTTCAGTTTTGTTACATTCGAAAGAACTTCGTACTTTTTTTCTTATTTATCGAGTGTCACGTCTTTGTACTTTTTAGACTTAGATACAGGAGTTTTTTCATATTTTCATGCGATCTGTGCGTTGTGGTATGATTTTGCGTAATAATAATATAATTAAGTAATTGATAATTACTGGTATTAATTCTTGTTCGTGATGCCTTACTATCCAGACAAGCTGCTACCATTCACTTGTTGTACTCCGGCAGGTTGAAAGCCAGTACTCTGTTTAATGCTTTCTCCTTTTTGATTGGTAGCGTATCACTAATACCTTTTATATTACGGATGTGCAGGAGACTACGTCCACTCCAGTAATTGATAGAATAAACTAATAATAATATAATAATTAATCAGATTATTAATAATGTCACAATAGTTTAATATATCGATATGTTACATTCACATTAATACAGGCATAATATATATGAGACAAGTTTTAAAAGCAACAAAAGGTAAAATAAGCACTTATTGACACAGATAACAAGTCAATTTATAATACAATCTATAATGTATTTATTACTAAAGTAAAATGATCATCTATAGTAATAATTTATTCAGGTATTTATGAATTTACGACTTTTATAAGTTATGGGACGTTGTACTTTCAAGAATGTTTTTAATTACAAGAGACTCCGATGTGCAGTGGGTCGCTATGCCCGACTCAGTTGCATAACGATTCATAATTGCACAACTGTTGGACTCAAGTATTTTTATACGAGTACTAAGTCCCATAAACCTTCTTGTTGGCTATAAGCTATTTTATTTGTGATGCTAAACTTCAACTAAATAATTAATTAGTGGTTTATAGGAGGTAGAACCTACATACACGGTTCGCCCGGGGTGGTACCATCATAACATGTACTTCTATCGGATAACAATTAATTGTCTTATAAGTAATTGTGTTATGATCAGAAGGGAGTTTATTTACTGGTTACACTTATACCAGACACGACCATCTTGCCTCAGCCGTTGCAACACATTTGCGATTAATTGTAAATGGGGCAAATACTAATGACGACCAACGAGGACTAACTTGCGTTAATAGTCCTATATTCCACAGTCTTCTTATTGAATAACAAAAACTATTGTTATTATTGTTCATATTGTTATTTACACCTAGCTGACAACAGTTCCCATTACAATCCTATTTGATGTTTGTCAAAGATATCCAAGGGTATTAGAGGATTGCGGCTTTGCAATTTCCTTTGCTTTCCTTAACCCATCAAAATGCCCTAGCGTTAATCAAAAAAGTAATTACAAATACGTGTTTAAAACTTACAGAATCTTGAAAGACCCTAATGGCAATAGCAATAGTTATATGTTTCTAACCTCTGCTTTTTCGAAATGTAATATAATAATATAAAATATATGTACTCACGATTAAATATTGAAGTTTATTAATAAACAGATTGAAATGATCGCATAGTCAACTTTATTGATAGATAGAAAGCCAAATGACGACTCAACCGAAACTCGGGCCGTTCATCTGCACATAGCCCCAGGGCTTTGGGCTGATACAAAGCTTGTGATTATTCGGCCGAATTTGATAACCTTCGTGGTTTGTCGACCCACAGCCGGCTACCCCGAGCGTTATTCTTACAAAAAATATTTTCGATTTGCAAAAAGGTTGTAAAGCTCGATAAACATTTGAGGTAAATCACAATTTAACAGAAAGTTGCAGCGTGTATTTTTGTGCGTGAAATTACTAGAATGAAGCGTGATTTTGTTGACACGTTGACATGTGATTTGTTTATTTAATCTCGTTGAATATTACTTTTTGGTATCCAATGCATGTCAGGTAGAAATTGGTTTAAAAGCTTTCATTTAATTTGAAATGTATGTGAGCTTGTTAGATTGTCAGTATGTTTCTTTGAGTCAAATCTTGAATAGAGGCACTTTCTCTTATGCTATGAAGTTGAATTTATGATAAGCATGATCTGACTCACTCAGTTTGACTCAGGACGACGGAAATTCTCAGTGGAGAACGGCAGAGTCAGTGTTTGTAGTATAAATGCGTGTTTTTAGTTTTCAAACTATATATTTGTTATCTTTTGTTCTATAGAGTAATTATTTCAGCTAACAAGCCAATATCGTCTTGAATTAGTTCAATCAATAATGTTCAGTATTTTTTTCAATAATTTCCTTTGTACAATTAGTTTATAAATTCTGGATTTTACTTCACTTAAATAATCCGATTGTAAACCACAAAGTGATAGTGCTAAAATTGAGATAAATGATACGATTCTTTTTCTGGATTGAAGCCAATCTCGGGCTGGTGTCTACGTGCGGTGGAAATAACGAGGTTTAGGCAAGTGTAATTTACTCGTAGAAAAGCTAAATTTCCAGTTTGCAGTTACATTAATCTACAGAATTTATATCTTTTCTTTACAACTTTTGATGAACATTTTCTTTGTTTAAGATGTCAATTTATACGATCTGCTTTTTTAAATCAAAAGTAAACTGTTGTCTTAACTTAAACATACTTCTTTCGAATTATCCTGTAATTTTTTTCGAATAATATTATGTGTAGACAATTTGTAAAGTTCCGATTTAAGGTTTCCTTAATTCCGATATGTACGTTAGATAATAATGTAATTTACGGTTATTTAAAATATAATTATCGAATATACAATTGGAAAAATGATAAAAAAGTAGGTCTTGTGAAACCAAAATAAAAAGAAATAATCTTCAAACAGAATTATAGACAGATTCACTTACTCGATATGGGAATAGGAGTGTAATGAAATGTGTTCTTGAGTAACAAGTTATTATATTAGCTCCGTAACTACAGGCCTCTCGTCCTCAAGGAGGAAGAATATGAGCGGATTTGTAGGTTAGCAGGTTTGATATCGGTAAATAATAACATGCTTGAATTATCTTTATTTAGATTCACTAGATCATTATTAATGCTTAAACTAAGTTATGGGATACATTAGACAAATACACACTGAACGAGAGTTTTTTATATAAAAAAAATGTTTTTTTACTGTAAAGTTTAGCATCTAAAGTGTCTGATTAATATGTTATTGTTTAAAATAATCTATCGTATATCACATTCATTCATACATATATATTAGTACAAATAGATATTTAGTTTATATTAAATTTGTCTTCTTAGTAATATTGAATTATGTTGCTTATAATTATAATCTGGATAAATATTACACAATAATACGAGTATCTAGATTTTTAACTCATAGTCCGATTCTAACCTGTAATTATGGAATTGAAACAACAAAAATACATGTGTTTATAAAAATATACACCAAGTCATTGTTTTCATAAATCTTGACGTAAGAAATTTACTGGCAGTATGAGATATCCGACCTTATGCTTCTCATGTTGAAGAAAGATATCGAATGTGAAATAGAAAAAAAAAATGTCACACAGTTCAAGATGACACTATTGATTTCTTTTATTAGAATTGTGAAGATATGGTCAAAGAGAGAGTAGGTGTGTGGCGGACATAGATAGAATCCCATAATCCCATTAACGTCACGCGCAGGAAGCCTCCGCCAACGCTGAACAAGAGTTGTAACTCAGTGATTTGTGACTCTATGTTATTTTAACATTATTTTCTTTACGTTCCTTTAGATGAAAATTGAATTGAAGTCTGAAGGTTATTTTATTATCAAGCTTTGATTTTAAGTAGCAATTTGTGCATTGCGTTTATTATTTTTTATTTCTCTGCAATGTTTTCAATTTTCTTTATTATTGTTGAACACAAGAAAATTTTGAAGGTCTGGTTGGAAGAAAAGATGGAAGATCGGTTACTAATTTAATTGCATATGAAATATATTTTCCTGTAAAATATAATAAAAAATCTATGAGCTCTTATAACTTAATAATTTGAGTAGAGAATAGATCTGTTTTGTGATAATACGTACAGAAATTGCATATCATTATTACAAACTTTATTGACCACAATATTAAATGTATAATTCAAACTGCGTGTTTTAATGGTAACTGCGTTCTCTACTAGCTATCTACTATGCTTAACCAATATCCATTATAATATTTTAACACTAACAATTATGATTTTTATTTGGAAGACACTCAACTGACCGTTTCAGTATCGCATGTTGGTATTCGTATGGTCACAAGCCCGAATCGTCACCTATATAATACAAGGATACGACTGAAGCGATGAATTTCCAACGTCAAATTGGCGAGCGCTGTAGATGCTTATAATATTTTTAAACTAACAATGACATTCTATATATAATGCATAAAATGAATAACTTTTCTGAGTTTTATTTGGGAGATGCTCGACTGTCCGTTGCAATATCACATGAATCACAGATATGGATGTGGTTGCAAGCTCGAGTCGACCCCTATATGATACGGGGATACGAGTGATTTCCAACTTCAAACTGGCGAGCGCTGTAGATACTTATCGTGTTAGGCACAGGCGATTGACAAAGGCTTAGTTTGAGTTAATTGTAGCTAATCGACCGATCAAATACGGGTGCGGTCGGTAGTTGTATGAACGACTGCTATTGGCACATGTTTTTACTGTTTCCTTAGTATTGTTAATAGAGAGCTTACTGGAGATATTTTTTCTTTGTATCTGACTAATTATAGTATTGTTTCAGCAGTGATAACCTAGTGGTTCGAACGTTGGTTCCCCGAACATGGGGGCTTGAGTTCGAATCCTGCACGCACCTCAAATTTTCAAAAAAGTGTTATTTGCGTATTACAAGTTAATTAGCACTTGCTTCGGTGTAGGAAAACATCGTAAGTAAACCTGCATACCTGAGTGTTCTCCATAATGTTCTCGAAGGTGTGTGAAGTCTACCAATCCGCACTTGGCCAGCGCGGCCTGTATCACGCATACTCTGTGAGGAGACCCGAGCTCAGTAGTGGGACAGGTATGGATTGTGATGATGATGATGAATTTGAGTATACATAAAAATAAAATTATATTCATATATCAATTACATAGGCACATCATTGAAAT
>DWPA01007765.1:0-10125 GCA_018251375.1 Calpodes ethlius | reverse complement strand
AGCAAAAACATGAATATGCTACATTAATTAGTTATTTAGATGCTTCATTATTTTTTCTCTAAGCAGGTTAATCGAGTCGTGAAATATGTCGATATCTGTTTTTGTGCACAATCGATTATATTCAGCACAAATTCGAGGGAGAGGAGAATGTTTAAGAATATTTGTACTGGATATAGGAATATGAAGCGGTTTAGTGACAGGGTGTCTCGGATATCGGGACGGGACATTAAGTCGTACTTCGCTGAGTAGACTACTAGAGTCCAAACAACCTGAGAGGAGTTTTTTTAAGAATATCATATCCGTAAGAGTTCGACGGGTATGTAGGGATTCTAATTTATAGAATTTTCGCCGTAGATCATAAGTGGCTCTATGCGAAATGTCAGATGAATAATAAGCCAAATGTTTTGTGAAAGACCGCTGGATACTCTCAATACGTTGTGACATGTTTGTGTACTGGGGATTCCACACCACTGACGCAAATTCTAGGTGGCTGCGTACTAGAGCATTATACAATATAATCTTTGTGTGAGGTGAGAAGAATCCTTTGGTGTTTCTCTTAATGAAGCCAAGCATTTTAGCGGATTTTTTGACCATGGTTTCTACGTACCGACCATAATTATAATGACATATTTATTATAGTGATTAATAACAATCAATAAGGTAATTGTTATAAAAATAAGAGCAATATTCGACGTGATTCAATTTAATGTCAAGGTGTGCTCCACTTAATGTAGCGGAGAGATAAGAGCGATTTAAGGACGCGGTTAAATCAACGAATTTTTCCATCATAGCGGATGTAAAAATAATACAACGTTAGCAGTTACTCAGATTGAATAGAGGTGATTTTTAGGATCTATCATAGGTGTCACTGGATTGCATCTAACACTGTTCTATCTATCAGCCTTTAAAGGTCCACTGCTAGACATAGCCCTCCCCTAATTATCGCCAGACATCCTGAGCCTTCTGGATCTAGCGAATACAAAATTATGTTAAAAAAAATATTCTATTAACTATAAATTATAGATTTATATTGTAAATGAATATTATCGTAACTTTAATGTGGAGTTACGGAGAGCAAGTTAGGGTCTTCCAAATATTTATATATATTATTTAAACAGAACTTAATATAAAAATGTGTGTGTCAGCGTAATGAGAAACTGGAACGAATCATTATGTATATTTTTAACTGTAATTTTATTTCAATATTTATATATTTCTTATATTTGTATATTTTGTCATGACACGGATAGAGTTTATATTCCATACTGCAGCTAGCTATGAAATAACATGTCAAAGGTTTTATATTGTATAAATAGAAAACTTCTATTTCGGAAAACTCATTTGTAGAAAAACCATGTCATCCCTACCGAAAATTCTCATTTTCTCAATATACTTTTCTTCTTGATATGTGCACCCTTTTGCACCCTGTTTTGTGCTTCTATAGAACCTATAATATCCATAGAGGAAAATCTACTGCTATATAATCTGCTGCTACAATGGAAAAATTACCTATTATCGGTTAAGGTTAGTAAAGGTTACCTACATAAAAAGATCTATTATTTTGCATATTAATTTCTCTATAAAAAGAGGGAACATATTGTTGATTTTGTATGTAGTATGTTATATAGCCTATATTTTTTAGATCTTAATTTCACCTGTACGAGGCTGAGGCTGGCCTAATAATTTAGTTGTCCATAATGAGTTAAAGATTCAATGGAGAAGTTCAGAAATATATTTTTTATGAAGTTTATGTATGTATATAGTTATATGTGTACAGATACAATTATTAAAGAGAATATAACATTGATATTTGTCAACATATGGTTACTCATTTGGATATTAAGATATCTTATTAAACTTTATATTTTATTTTTAAAAAGAAATTATACCCTTGAAAGATTTTAATTGCTATTTAACTATTAACTTATTAGAATTCTAATAATATTCACTTCTCTCAAGACAAAATTGTTAGAACTATCACATACACGTTTACAAACAATGATAGTTCACTATTTCGCAAGTGATTTGTTCACAACTTGATATAAAATGATATAAAAAAATACGGCGTAATAATTTGCATTGTAGATGTTGCAATTTTCGTAAGTTAAAATCCTTTTCGTCCAATACATAGATATATTATTAAAACTATAATAAAATTATAATTCATGAGATTGTCGTGCCTCCGGCACAAATGGCGGAGGTGTAGGCAAAGCGTAACAAATGCATAGCGAATAATAAAATGTTCCAATTACACAGTTTTGATATATTTGTGCGAGAAAGATGGACGCCAGGGCGCTCGCTTGGATCTGGTAAAGTATTTTTATTTCCGTATCCAAATTCAAATGTTAAGTAAGCAAATTCAAATAAGGAATGGTTAATTTCTGTTTCTTTTTGTGTTTTATCGAACGCAGTATTTTGTGACGTCGTTTTGTGTTAGCCTTTTGAAATCGTGTTAAATATTCTCTCCTAGAACAGCTGTTTGGTAAATTTCGCTATAGAAATGCTTGTGACTAGTTTTAGGTCTTTTAATATGAACAGTCTTAGTTAAATATTCTAAATAAAATATTTTATTTAAAAGTACGTATCAGTCAATACACTTATGAACATCAATAAGTAGAATCAGCACAGATTCCATATTCCGCAGAGTATTCAATATTCTGACAGTATCTTCATCATTAATTACATAAGTAAATACTTAAGTAATTACTTGAGTTCAAATAATTAATGTAACTTGATACATGTGTAAATTTCATTTGTGGTAAGCGATCGCCATTACTCATGGAAAATACGTAACATGGGATGTCACTCATTTGTTGTTGCCTATACAGAAAGAGGTGAACCGACCTAATATTTGTCTCCTCTTTCAACTTTGACTATAAATAAAATCAAGTAATGAACTTCACTACCATCCACATTATATACTAATATATTCAGGCTAGTTTTATTCCAATGATTAAATATAAAGACAGTTTCAAGTACGAATATTATAACTATTGATATGACTTATTTTTCAGGGTTTTTCTTTCACCGTTATTGCACGAAATTAGACCAATATCATCTGTATCGTTGCGGCAGGATGGTAACGAGAATAAATCAATGGCGGATTTGAAACCAGCTGTACCAACAAATAGACCAGAGGCTTTAGCGGTAACCATACCTATAGAGAATGAACAAATCAATAGGCTTGCAAACGGTATAGCTAGATATAGATCGTATCGGCAAGCTGATATAGAAGCTGTGACATCTGTAGAATCAGTAACGATAACACAGGTTAATATTCCTATAGAGGAGGCTGATTCGACTGAGAAATATACGACAGCAAACTTAGCACTGTTTAATGAAACTGTTGTACCTTTATCTTCAACAGTCACCTATGACTCTTCTAACTCAGAATTTTTACAGACTACGGTGACAGATACAGTAGTTATAACAACTGAACAATTAAACACCGTTGAAGTTACAGAGTTTAACAAAGATGATAATGGCGATGAAAAACTGAATCAATTACAAGTTTACGGAAAAGATGACGTTACTGAAACTTCTTTAAATTTAAACCAGCCCACGGAATCTTCGATCACATCTGTTCAACCATTGAATTCATCAGAAGTACCTGAAAATGTTGAGTCATCTGATGAATTAGCGGTAATTAGTATCGTAGAAACAGGAAAACACGCCGAAAGAATCATGATAGTCCAACCACCGATAGAAAATAAGTACGCGTCGTTGAAGGAAACGATTTATAATTTGTTGCAAGGAACTGTGCTGAAGAGAGAGACAGAAGAATATGTAGTTCAGTTGCATCAAAGATACAAAGATCTGTAAGTATTGACAATGTTTTTAAAGTAGATAAATAGGCTTCAAATTTTCACGAATTAACTCGTTCAAGTATACGGTTCGCTTCACCATTCGTTATTGGTATTGCAATAAAATGGAATAAATTGGTAACGTCTATCTTCCTGGTTGCCTATGATGTAAAAATTTCATAAAAGACAGAATATGCTATTATTTAAGTAAGTGTGCTCACCATATTAAACTGCATCTTTATTTACTATTAGGTGGCATCGTGGTGCTTATAATAATAGTAAAAACACCTAAATAATAATTTTACAACAATAATATACACAGTTAATTTTTAGGCCATTAAACGAAGCAGACAACTCAATATGGACAAAATTCTCAAGATCAGTTGTAGAGAGCTTCGTGCTAGATTTTCTCAGGAATTATCAATCTTACACGGTAATCGAGGAGGGGTCAATCGATCTACGGTACAATAAGGAGGAATACGATAGTGCTTACAATACGACGCTTCTGCACCTTCAGCAGAAGAGAGGACACACCGCTGTGCAGTTTGCAGCGTCGGTCAGAAGAGCTGCAGATATTTATAAAGCTATTCTGGATACGGTAAATACTTCCGATAATGTTACGGGTGTCTATATTCACTTCATCTCTTTTCTCTCTTTGGTGAAGCTGATGTCTATGGAGGATGATCTCAACTTACGTCTACAAGTCCTCGTTTATCGACTGTTTACAAATACAAAATCTCACATTTAAGAGATTTGAAAAACAAACATTTATCTGTAACATAAATTTTTGGACTGCTCCGGAATTAACCATAAAACCACTCTATTTGTGGGTAGGTCCATAATACAATAATTGTACTCCAGATTCAAAGACTTATATTAAGGATTTAACTTAATCTTATTATTACTGATGGAATTCAGATTTTTAGTACTGGCTTTAATTATTTTTAGATCTAAATAGTGTTAGATTTATGATAGTATTTCTCAATCTCAGGAAATTAAATTTTTCTAAAAATCTTTGCACTTTTTCTGCTATGATTTGTGACATTTTGGAGATTTATGATTTATATTGGTATGAGTAAATTTTGACCAAGTTTGTAATTTTTCATACATTTCAGCCCATAGGAATAGTTCAAAGCAAATGTGCGGTCGGCTTGCAGCGATGGATGTGTAACGCCTACTACATTGTGCGCCTGGCGGACATATCAGAGACCTGCGAGCATGTCTGGTTCCACGCACAGATTCATTTACTTGTATTGGAGTCTATTCGATTTTCAAAGGGCGCCAAAGGTCCCGCTGATGTAGTCATCGCTGAACTAGATTCGAGGCTAAAAACTAGTGTTTCGAATGACATGATTTTTCTATTCGATTTCATCATACGAACATTGAGTGAACTTAGCCAAAGCTTGAAGAGTCCTCTTCTATCAGAAGCTCGCATCTACAGCTTAATAAGACAACTTCAAAGCGAAAATAAGTTGGATTGTCTAAACATTGATGAATATGGATGGTAAATTTTACTTCTTTTAATAAACATTTATTGACATATTGGTGTATTTTATTATACAGCCCTTAACCAAATAATAATAAAGTCTTCACAACCTAACAGGTCAACATAATTAGAGGTATTTTGATTAGGATAGTTGGAGGGGGTTATATAACCAAATTATGGAGATGTGACGTCTCATTGGAATTGGATTCTAGCTACATATGTATGTTTAAAAAACATAAGCCAATCATATAAGATCTGATCTATGCATATCACGAGAAAAGGACGTGACGTGTGCCAGGTATCAGCTAAAAGAAGAGTGGTGAACTTGCTTGCTAACTAGTGGAACCTCTCTTGGTAGCGGACTATGCAGATGTTATACTTGTTGCTCCAGAAATTACTCATGGCAAAGACATTCTGATATATTAAAGTGCTTTTAGAAACCTATACCGTATACGGATACAATTATCAGGATTAGTTATCAGGACGGCCCCGTAGCCTAGTTAGTAGTGATTCTGCCTGCGAAGCGAGGACGGGTTCGATTCCCGACCGAGACAGATATTTATGTGACAGATAAATATTTGTTCTCGGGTCATGGGTGTTAGTGACGTGTTATCTGTGTTGTCCATGCCATGACACAGGGAATCCTACAGCGAGGGTATGAGTGTGTTAGCGTTTATTTATTATTTATATAAATTATTTTATTTGCACTTATTCGATTGCTTCCATACTAGGACCTCCCAAGATATTGGCACGTAGTAAACAATAAACGAAGTGTAAATTATAAATACGTAGCTATGTGGAGCTGTATTGACAATTAGCAATGGTGAATGCACGGTGCTGACAGAACGAATGCCATAATATATGTCTTTGTTCATTGTTTAATTAAAGAGAGCGATTATAATTAGTGACGTGAGTAATGTTAGCTTGGTCAACGGATTTGCCTGCGAATTATGTAATCCGTGATGACTGCTAACAAAATGAGTTGACCCGGATTTGATTGCAAATCAGGGCATAAATTTGTGTGACAGATAAAAAAATATTTTTGGATTATGGTTGTTTTTGATAAGTTATTTGTTTTTTCATACCATCTGCGTCACAGGGAATTCCAGTGCAAGGGCATGAGTGCATAAGCGTTATTTTACTCACTTTTTTCCACCTTTTTAAATTTTTAAGCAGTACAAAGTTCTTTTTTATAGAAATAAATAATAATAAATAACGCGACACACTCATAGCCCTACACTAGGACTTCCTATGACGTAGTTGTCATAGACATTACACCACCTAGACCGAGAACAGGGATTTAAACTCGCCATACAAACCAGGAGCTTTTCTATTTCGTTAGCGAAAAACTACGTCATACTAAAACAACTGAACAGTCTTTCTGAAAATGGGCGTTAAGGTCGCCTTGAGATGGCAGAATTCATAAAATACATGTTAGCGAAACGGGAATGACGACAGTCTGTAACGGGATTTCCGTTCAAATTTTGGCCAGCATGTTGGCGGTTCCTGAGGAGCAGAAATAGGTGGATGCAGCTGCATGGTCTGAACCTACTGTTGTCCATAAAAGTGATGATTTAATATATTTGCACACCGAAATAACGCCCGTTGAAGTAACATGTATCGATTCAACACAAAATAAAAAAATTACACGGACAGACTAAATGACTCTTTCTATAGTTAGGTAGTTTTCTATAAATATAGCATGATTGCATTATTAGCGGGGAATATTGTTGTCCATTGTGTTAGTAAGTCGTTTAAATTGTGACACTTTTATTTGCGTAAGTATTCGGTATAATCTATGTAATCGAATATAGAGATTTTAATGAGTACCAAGTTATAGCACTTATTATATAATTTGGTGTCCCTTTACATTACAAATATATATGTACATGTGTACACAGAGATATACATCCAAAGGTGTAATTTAATATAATGATAGTGATAAAATAGATTAAAAACAAAATTATTTCGCTTTAAGTTCCAGATTCAAGATGATGCTAGCCCTGTTCTCAGTTATTTTATCAGTATGCTATGCTCAGTGGCCGTCACAAAATATTGGACAAGAGGAGATTTCACCCATTCCCTTGCAAGCAGACCAGCCAGAATATCCTTACAATGATATTGCTCAAGTGGAAAACGTTCCTAACCTCATCATGTCTTGGATAACCGATGAGACCCCAATAACATCTGAAAGTCTAGAATACTCTGACAATATTGGCGAAGATCTGGGCATGGAACGTGGAACTCAAGATCAACTGGAAATAGAATTTTCTGTTCCTACGATATTAACTAAAGTCATTGGAAATGTGACATTATCCGAAATAAGTTCAGTCGAAGAACGTGTGACCAAAATTGTTAATGAAGGAAGGGCACTCCGTAACGATACCGATATTTTTGTGAGCCAATTGAACCTGTTGTATATGAATTTGTAAGTATTATTTCATCTTCATCTAGCACTGAAAATTAATGTCCCAGCTGGGTCCATGTCTTTTTTTACAAAGTAACTCCTACAGATCACGTGTAGTAATTGCGGATTGACAGCCTTCACACGTCTTTAAGAACGGAGAACTCTCTGGTATACAGGGTTTTCATTCTGTTATAGCTTAGTTGTAATTTCATATGTAATGAGGAGTTTGGGCCATTAATTGTTAAGTGTTGCTGGCTGAGACCGAATTTCATTCAAAATGTTAAACTAGATTATATACAGAACTAACATACTTAGGCTATTAGAGATTTTGGAACTGTAATGCTATGACAGAAAGTATTTAAAGAAATTAGCATGCAAACACGCGACTACGTTTAATTAAGCCGAATTAACTTTAGTCTGCTACTTTCCGAGATGCACTCGAGAAATGTCTTGACTTCAGAAACAAGATTTTTCTTTCTCTTCAGTCTGCATCCGATACATATTTGCTAATCCTGTTTAAAGAAAATCTAACCAGTACTACAATCGGCGTAACAATTGATATTCCTGATGTCATGCATGTCATTGTCATGCTTGATGAACAGTGTAGGTGCAAGCGCGCAGCCTTGTGGGACACCAGCGTTTATGAGTTTGATATGCGAGCATGAACCGTCAAGAGACCTTAATGCTCCACGCCTATAATAAAATGATAAACAATTTATACAATTTCTCAATGAATCGTGAATAAACTTAAGTTTGGATAAAAATATCTAGTTCCTACTAAATAAATGTGATGAAATAAAACAACTATATTAAAATAATGTCGCATCTCAATTACGCCATGTGAGAAGAATTTTTAGAGCGGTGAAAAATCTACACACGATCTTGAGGCTAGGTGAACGCCATTTAAATATTTTTTTAATTGTATAATGTACATTTTCTTTCAGAGTTCCATAACGTGCAGCGTATTCATGTATTTCTACCAATCCATTCAACATACCTTCAATAAAGTCTGTAAATATATAAAAATATATGACATTAATTTCTCATCAGGTTCACTGGTTTAGTATCTGGAGAAAAGTAATTCTGCGAATGGTCTTATTTTCAAACAGTATTTTGAAACTTGGTAAATTCTGATTCTATATTGTATGTTCTTAAAAATACTAAAATGTATGTTTAATGCATACAGGGCTGTTGACGAAAACGACAATGAAGCAAGGGAGGAGAACTGCTACAAATACGGAGTGTCTCTCATTCTGCGGTTCCTGTTCGAGTTCTACCGGATCTTCAGAAAGTTGTCGTCGCGATCGATCCAAATGCATGAGCGATTGACTAATGTTGATGTTTACGGCTGGTCGTACGACAATGCTCTCGTTGTCATGAAAGAGAAAAGACGATACAGCCCTTTGGAGATATCCGCACCAGTTCGACGATCTATGGATATCTTCAAAAGTATTATATATGAGGTAATTGATTTAAATTAAAAAGATTTTATCTCAATTCATTTTAGAAGCCATTAATCCAGCCATGGAACTAACATTGAAAGAGTAACCTACTTAATGAATCCATTACGATCCTTAGTTTTGATTTACACTATATATTTAACGAGGATTCTCTTCAAGAAGCGACGGTAGATTTGAATTTGCTCATATCGCTTCGTGGCTTAAGGTTTTCGATAAAATTTTCGTTTCAAACTTTATGAGTATAGAAGGTATTCAGAGTCGTTGATGGTAAGTAAACACTGGGTTAAAGTACATCAATAACATCAACTTTGGTAACGAAACTTTGCATTGCTAGCAGAGGTTATATGAATATGTTTGAAGACTATTTCTTTATCAACTGAAATTAAGTAAGCCAAGCGGAGAAACCTTATAATTTTTCAAGAGTAATCAGTCCTATAACTGCATAAACCGCTCTACTTAACATTGTGAGCTTTTCTTTTAATCTTTTAAATATAATAATGGTGTTTTTCAGACGGTGATTATAATCCAAACAAGTTGTAACACAATCGATCCCAATTGGAAATGTGTAGCAGTGTTTCTCGTCAACCTGGTCAATCAGACGGCAAAGTGCTCGAATATCTGGTACCAAACCTTCATTCATTTGCTGGCCTTGGAAACCAAAGCTTTCCACGACAATTTCATTTACAAGATTGCAAACCTCGACAAATTTACGGGGCTTAACTCATTTGAGAACGTTTTTGACTTTATCATAGAGAAAATTAAAGAGTACAAGGAGGTTGGCAGAGTCAATTTGAGTGCTGAAGCGATTTTATTCACAATGTTAGCTGATCTGCAAGAAAATGGATTACTGGACTGCTTGTCTATAGATCAACTGTATAACTGATATCTGATGGGTTTGGGTAAAGCTCAAGTTGTTATCCATTTAAAACATGAAGCTGTGTTTAAGAGGTCTTTTCGGAAGATGCCTTC
>DWPA01007764.1:0-10127 GCA_018251375.1 Calpodes ethlius | reverse complement strand
TGTAACAGTACTTCAAAACTAATACGTATAAAACTCTGAAGGTAACATTGTTTTTTTGAACACCATGTATAAGAAATGTTTACTATAGGTTTATATCCATTCATCCATTATATACATATAATTTTGGTAAAATTACAGTTTATTCATCGAAAATATTGTCAAAAAATTGTACAATGAAATATTTGTTGACAAACAATTTATTGAAAATATTTTTTTTTAAAAACGTACAAATCACAATGCTATTTAAAAGCTCAAAGCACTCGTCTGAATTAAATTGCTAAAAACAAAAAAAAAAATTCAATACAAATTTTTTTTTCGCAGTATAATTAAAAAATAATATAATATACATGTTGATCGTTAACTTACAGTAATATTAGTTTGAAAAACTATTTACAGACATATTTTTTTTTGTAAAACTCTTACTCGTAAAATAACACCGCAATGTTATTTCAACGGACAAGGCACTCATCCTAATTAAATAGCTTATAGAGTGAAGTTCTCGATACTGGTCGTTCTACAACAAATACACTCCCCTTATTATTGTTGTTCATGATACTTTTGTTCGTGAATCCTGCATCAAAGACAGGATTTATAATAGTGTATTTATTTATAAACGCACCTACAAATGGCTTACTGTAATAAAAATATGCGAACTAAAAAAGCATTTGCTGGAATGAAACCTTACAAATTTTAAAAAGGATAATAGTAAGTGTACCAGATAGACTGACGATCTGAAGAAGACAGCGGGTATTCGCTGGATTCAGAAGTCTCAGGACCGGTCTTAGTGGCGCAAATTAGGGGAGGCCTATGTGCAGCAGTTGACCCTTAAAGGCTGATAGATAGATAGATAGATAAGTGTTCAAATAATTCTTTAGCATAGGCACAGATTTTTAATCTGCCATTGTCGTTGATTTGAATCGATACTACCGCCACTTTTTCCATTCGCAAGCCATCAAATTCCCGTTAAAGAATACATTGTAAACTATGGTACAAAGTGAAAAAAATGTACTACAAATTATCTCGTATATTTTATGATACAGTAAGAAATACGATACTCCAGCAAACTTGATAGAATATCGATAACGGCTACGTTAGTAACAGTACGATTCGTGATCACATGACAGCATCAATGAAAATCATAGTACAAAAATATAGCAAAACAAACACAAGTAACAATAGAAATTGTTGATACGTTTTTGAAAACAACAAGACAATATAGTTAATAGTATCAGGCGTTACTTTGCGATAATCCATTGTTATTAAGCTATTATTAGTCTACTTTGCAACAATCCGCGATTACAATGTATGACGGTGTATAAATAAAATAAATAATAATAAACTTTTATTGACTAATTATAATTGTTACATGTTGATGGAGAGCCCTGACTCTCAGAAAAGGGTGAGCTGTGGCCTGAGAGGCAGTTCCTTCCCATATCTCGTTATATAATTATACATATATATATATATGTTACATTATGACATGGTAATTCAATGTTAAGATTTTTACATTTACAATTAGGTTTCTTAAATTAAGTTACTTTTCTTTAGGCTTATAATATGATAGAAAATTTAAGCAAAGGTGTGTGTGTGTTATACTTTAAAACATGCGTGATACCTCCCCCTTCCCACAAAGGAAAGCATGCACTACAATAAATTAAACGAGACAAGTTGTTGAATAACATATTTTTAAGAAAAAAAATTACACCCAAACAAACAATGTTTTCGTCAACTCAAGTTCTCACGATCACACAAAACACATTTAGAAATTACAGTGGTTCTCACCAAATTGAAGCTTATTCAAACTGCTAACTGTAGTAACTTGAAAATTGTTCTTTAAATAGCTTAAGCGAGCGCTAAGTAAGGAATTTTGAACATTAAACCTTTAAAGGCATGAAATGAAACATCCACTTCAATCCACGGGCGCGTGCTACCACGGTAATAATGAAATTAGTAAACAACTATATATTTTCATTTCATAGACTTTTAGTCTCTGAAACTAGGGTAATATTTTTTGTTATTAACGAGCAAACAGACAAAAGACCAGATTGTAATAATCAATGACATTCTTGGACATATTTAAGTAATAAATAATAAGAACAATAATAATAAAAAAACATTAAAATCCATCAGTTTGTAAGGCCCACTGTTGGATATAGGCTTCTTCTAACTTGGACCACTCAGACCAGTCCAAAGCCTTCGAAACCCAGGGGACGCCCGCTAGCTTCTTAAACTCGTCTACCAGGTCGAGGGCCCACTTATACTCCTAAACTTGGACGACATTCAAGGACCTTCCTTCCCCAATGGTAATCGGTCCTTCTCATTAAATAGCCAGCCTATTTCCACTTCAGCCGGCTTATTCTTTAAATAATATTCTTATTGACGCCTAATTACTAACAGTATCTATTAACAGGTATACTTACAAATTCAAGATTTGTGAAAGATGTCCATGGGTGGCAGGAGGTGATGGCGCTGTTAGCTCGTTCTTTATATATATCGCAGTAAAAAAAGCCAGTTCTGAAGTCAAAATAGTTTCTGATCGAATAAATAATGTCATAGTAGTTGAAAAGAAAACAATATTTATGAAAATAAACCAGAAGGAGTGTTTTTAATTAAATATCACATAACAAAGAATTAAAATATGTGAATACGCTAGGGGATAACCTTTTCACCCCTTTAATGATAAATTCACGCTCGTACAGAAAGCAGAATTTTAAGCGATAACTGCACAGAGCAATTAATTTTTTAAAGGACTGTATAATGTATAATAATGATGAAATAATAAAGTATGTGCAATCCTAGTCGAAGCTGATAAGTAAAACCCACCAACTTTAACATCCACGTTGATCTGGGACTAAAGAAATATCTCGGCAGCACGGCTAACGAAAGGTTTGGGGCGCACGACCCAGCATAGCCAGAGGCGCACAAGCAGGACGTCTGCTACGGAGGTTCACCAAATTCGAGAGTGTTTCGCTAACACGGCTAACGATCCCTATGTAGCTTTTGTTCTTTTTTCCATGACAATGTAAATGTCAATGCTGGTAAGTTTTATTCTTTACTTACCAGCCAGTACGTAAAGATTGAACAATATATGTTACAGATAGGTACATTTTGAAACAAAATAAACCATTAAATAATTGTAAGTATAAAGTTACTGTTTGATAAATTGAATTATCGAATTTCCACGACAAAGAGTCTCTCTACTTAAATAATCAAGGAAATTAAAATCCAATATTCTAATTCAATACGAATTTTCTTGAGAATTTGTTCTTTATTTTCTCCCATCAAATTATTTTTCCAACCTTATTTTTCAATCATTCATTATATACTTAATTCTATTCCCAACGTTACGATCAATTGCGTCAACATCGGCACCAATTATATTTTAATTTATCAGATCCCTCTTCTATGAGAATATTTTTAATTTAGGCCGTAGCTTCGACTATTTTGACTAAAACAGTTTTATATCGGACATTCAATATCACGATGCGCTGTCGTATCGCAAGAACAACGTGGAACGCAACGCGATGCGACAACTCAACCACAACGCTATGTGATAACCGCTACCGCAACGCGATGCGAGGACCATCTGCAGAAACGATGACGTACCGCAAAACGATGCACCACTGCAACGCAAGAACGAATGGGCACCGCAAGAATGACGGCACACTAAAATAGGATTCAACGACGCTATGCTGAATTTGGTAGCGTGGCAAGGATGTTACGTATTGGATATTAAACACTAATTTTCATAGATTTGTGTGTAAAATATGAAACGTAAATTTACAATCGTTTCGTCTAATAAATAGTAAAATCTTTATAATTTTTTTATGAAATTAATGAATATATTTTGCAAAATTATTTTACGAGTAACTAGATATATCTTTTCCGCATCACTTTTTCGACTATTTTAACCATAATCATTCATAATCCGTTAAATTGTATAAGTAAATATAAATGCTATTCTAACACCGTTTCGCTTAATATCACGTTTCGATTTGAAAAAGACGTCTTTGCAACTGGGAGGTGTTTATTTTGTATTGTAAAGACATCTAATTTTTAAATACCAATCCTACACCCTAAGATATGGAATTTACAAACGAATTTCTTTGCAAAAGTAATTATATTTAACTTTGATACTTATAGATTAAATTTATTAAACATTTTTTTTAATCAGTCAACACGATCTGACCTTCAAAAGCATCACAAATATTAAGTTACAATTTGCACGTATTACATCCATCGCACATTCCGTTCGATGAAGAATCCGTCGATATTTTCGTGTCTATGACAAAACAGCCTTGTATACCGCAAAATTAATTACAACGACTGCAATATTAATCACGGGTATGTGGATATTGGCAAGAAAATCGATAGACCATAAAACGGCGTCGGTTGTTGCCAATAAGCGGGTGTTGTTTATCAACTCGGGGCTATTATTCATAGACGACGTCCACTACATTGTTGTATAAATTATTGATCAAAGCCTAAGATAATAGGCCTTAATTAAGCGCATTTTTTTCTCGATTGAATTTTGCTGAAACATTTCTATTTTTACATACATCACTCGCTTTTTTCTATATACGGCTACAATGCCTTCAATAATTAACGTCAATCTACACGTGTCTTTTTGAGTGTTCGCGAATAAAATCACTGATATGATCACGCGAGGCTAAAAAATAAATTAATTTTATTGGTGTATTTTATCATCGCGCGCCTCCTCGCTACCTCGCATGTATCTGGTGGATTCTCAGCCTTTTGAGATTTTTGTTTAGGGTAAGAACTTATAGCATTATTAAAAAGGCAACATAAATGTTAGACACTATTGCCAAGTGCAATATTACAAGTGGCAAGTAAATATACATATGGGATATCATAAGTTTTCATGTAACAATATATGCCTATTGTTTATATATTCTATAACACTTGTACTGAGACTCGACATGGTAATCGTACCGCTACAGATCACCAATTCAGTGATATGACTGCCAATACAGATTAATAAAAAAATATATGTATTAACTTAACACTTTACAGATACATACGGATATATCCGTTGCCTCAAACTGAAGTCCCAACTCGATTTGTCAATATCATTGGGGACCTGCCTATGTAGCCCAGCTTTGTGAACAACGCGAGGGTTTTGAAATAATTATAGCGACTGTCATTCGGTATCTATGATGAAATTAACTGTCACTTGTTTCGACGAAGGACATTATAATGGGTTCCCTGTTAAGCTAGGGTCGGGTCTCGCTATTATGGGATATGGAGGCCACTTTTACGAACGAAGTGACAAACTTGACAAGTATTATAGCAATAAGTAATTCTTATGATTTTATAAGTGACACTATTATATTATAAGTCTTACAAAATAGAAAAATCACTTTTTTTTAATACTTATAAGCATCGACACTGACTACACTGGCGTAGGTGAAGTATGCAACTTTTACTTCGGAAGATAATACTTCTTTTTTTCTCTCTTCTCTCCCTCTGGCGTAGAGGGAGATAGAGTGATTGAATGAGAGTGAGAGGGAATGACTCTCTCACACCAACGTACATTAAATAAACAATTAAATTAACAGGTTATTGTTTGTATTAGTGTAGTGTTTGTAAGATTCAGTCAACCAAAACATTACAGTGACTAGTGTTACTAAACCAACATATTTGTTGTACTTACTGTAAACGTGGCTATAAATAAACAACCGAAGGAACAGTACACAAAATACATATTTGCTGAGGTTGTTTTACCTACAAAATAATGCGTCCAGTTCGCTTATAAATTCCGAATTTCTGTACCACGATACAAGGTTTGCGAGAATAAATTGTTGTTTCAATACAGTATTATATTCTTTTATATTAAAGACCTATAAACGAGTAGGCGAGCTACTTGATGACTATGTACTAAGGGCGTTAATCCATTAACATAACAATCTTCGGAGTCACTAAGAAGTTTGTTGTAAAAACCGATTTTGATGGTACATTACTAACCTATTTTTGTATAAAGCGACATCTATTAACAATCTAGTTAACTAACATACATAGTTATTGCTGAGATTATCTACGATTACGCAATCGTTTTGTAATAAGTCCAACGTATACAAATACAATACGAATTGTTCGCCGGCTCAACCATGTTGTTTCATTGACATACATTTTAATCTCTTTGATTAAATTAAATGCAAGTATTATTCGATGTTTTTATTTGAACTATTTTTGGTAGACATGAAATTGCTTGGCAAATCTCTTCTATGGGTAGTCCTTTCCTTTACTACTATAATGATGTTATATTTTTCATTTGTTTTAAAATGTCACTTGCTTGGGATTTCAATAATGTTTTTCTTTTACTAATATTAGGAAATAACTAACTGGTCCAGTATTATTAATTTGATTACGTATTCTAAATATTTTATTTGATTACGAATCACACTTCACATTAATATTTTTTTATTATATGTATTTCTAATTAGAATATACGAAATAAAATTAACACCGTAAATAATATAATACATTTTCTAACACAATGGGAATAAAACCCACGTAAAATACAATTCCGGTATATTGGCATTTTCATAAGGTTGATATTGAAACGTTCTGGTTTCGTGAAACAAGACAAATTGTTATTAAATTTCATTTTCGTGCTCGTGTTCTTGTTTCAACTTTTGTTAGTTACGTACATAACAACCTATTATTTCGTTTTATTAGAGATTTTTTTGAATTAAAATGGTGTATACCAAGATGCTATGCAGAACGGAGAGTGAATAGGCTCTTTATAAGTTAGTGCGCACAACATCATAGACTACATCGCCACTTACCATCAAGTGGGATAGTAGTCAAGCACTGACTTATTTTATGTAAAAAAAAGAACACAATGGTTGAGAAATAGGAGAAGACATGGGTGAAACCTATACAACTCGCCAGAGAACAAGTAGAGCCACTATCCTTTGAAAACCCAATAGGCAGCAAAGAAGACGTACAGCAACGCGATATTTATGGAAGAAAAAATAAGATAAGAAAATGTACCATTTTAAGTATATATTTACAAATGATGTATTACTAGCATATCTAATAATTTACGTTGCTAGAAAGATACCGAATACATCTATATATGCGAAAGTCGGTCTTTTATTAAAATTACGTAATAATTTTAAATATACGTAGTTTTACAAAAGCTTTTAGGTAGTTACTAATTGTAATACTTTTAATTATTCTTTATAATGTGTTACTCGCCCATTTACATGTAGTCTACATCTATACTTATAATAGCATTAATTTATACACTGTTTGCTTTCACAATTACCGCAGAATGAATGTATATTATGTTGATGTTCAATAAATAAATAAATAAAATTGACATACCCCAGTATTCACAAGCATTGCTATGAAATCTCACAGTGAAATTTGATTTAGTGAAGATTGATTTTTCGTATTCCCATTTTTGGCATTATTCATGTTCAAGATATTAAATTGAAGCAGACTACAAACAATCGATTCTATCTTTCTATTTCACTATGAGACGTCATATTATATGAATATGACAGATATACTAACTTCGGTGAAGGAAAACATCACAAGGAAATCTAAACACATGACAGTTATTTCATTGTCCTAAATAAGTGATATCGGTCTATCCGTACTTGGCTAGCGGATATTACGGGCTTAGCTTCTTTTAACAGGAATAAGGGACCCGAGACGACCAGTGGGATAGTTATGTGTTGTGACGTAATAAAAAAAGAGGTATGTCTGGTTGGATTTACATTTCTAGCAGTAGAAAGTTCTACTTTCAATTTTCACGTATGTAGCAGGGATGTTACAAGTCTACATAACTGTAAGGAATATCTGAGATTAAAATCAACTTCAATCTTCACCGCTTCCGATCAAAAATTTTTGGACAGTTTCGGACATTTGCTAAAATACCTAAAGGTAAAGGCAGGCTAATATTAAATTAATGTTACATAAATCAAATAGAAAACAAATCTTGAACTTTTTGATTCAATTCCTCTATGTTTCGAATCACTGAAGCTACGCAATGTTGTCTACAATCTTGGGATTTTTAATGAATATTGTATGTATCAAGAAAATACACAACCATAATAAAGGACAAGGGTCTGGAATTTATAATCAGTGCTTCTTGTTGGTTATAAAATTACTTTGTAACATTTTTCTTATATTATTTTATCATTCTTGTTCGTTCATGGTCCGAAAAACTCCCGATTGAAACAGGACAGTCACGATGCTCAGCAGTGAGCTTACGACCAAAGGAGGAGGTACATTATGAAACATAGTAATAAAGCATTGATAATATTCTCTGAGAGGAGAAAGAAACTTCTTAAAAGGAAAGAAAATAATATATTCTTAAACTATACTTAAACGAGCTAGTTTTTGTTACTGATTTCTGTAAAACGGCTCTAATCAGTCGAGTATTAGTATTCGTCGAGTTATTTTTGCATTTCGATAGTCTTTTACTATTTAAATACACCAAATAAGTGTTATTTTCGTGATAGCCCGTTAAATTTAATAAACAATGTAAGGTATTCAATAACAGATGGCGCTGATTACACATTTGAACAAAAGGTAGGCGCCTACTTAGTTATCGATTAACAACTGTGACTTAAAAATGCTTCTTCGTTAAATTGTTGTGCATGCGAAAAGTATAAACCTATTATTGAAATTTTGTAACATTACTTAGGACACAAAAAGTACGCCGAGGCAAAAATATTTTCCCTAAAGAGCCCCTTAACGCACGCTATGTAGAGGAAAGAATAAAAAATATTTTTCTTGAAGACTGAGAAAATATGAAGGCACTTTACAGACGAATGCCCACGGTACCGATCGTTGAAATTTTTATCTGCGTTATTACAGAAAAAAGATTCCGGCAACATTCATTTAATGTCGAATCGATTTATTATTGCTAAGAATTGAGATGTGTGTCTGTTGTTTACTGAACAGAGAACCAGTTTATTATTTATTATTACAACTCGAAAATATTAAGAAAATGTAATTTCATTTGAAACTTTCGAATACTTTCTGACAAATTCATGTTATTAAAGTATGCACAGATTTTTTGTCGCCAAACCCACCCCCCCTCCCCCCCGTCCAAGGAACATAATATGTTTTTACATTTAAATCTTTTTCAATAACTTTTTGGCAAGCATGCCGCAATATAAACACCGTTATCCTAATTCAGTTCATGTTATTAAAGTATACATACATTTTTTTTTTCACCAAGCCCGCTCCTTCTGAATATAATATCATGTTCAAAGTTACATTTACAAGCATTGACAGGTATAAATATACATGTATTTGTAAAACTAGGTATAAAGTTAGATTGGTTACATAAGCAGTTAGAAGAAATAACTACAAAATGTATTATAATTCAAGAGGTTTTCCGTGACTTCATACACGTGAGAGAAAAGAAGAGGAATAAAAAGGTTGTCAATTTCTTTCTATCACTATTTGTTAGGCAACATTTTGTTGTTAGACATTTGCTTGAATTTGTCTGAAATTAGATGATTATTCGCCGTAAAAAGTAGCCTATATTACTCGTCATCCTACTAACGATCTCCAAACCAAAAATCACACCTTCGTTGCGCCGTGAAATAAGGACAAATAAACAAAAAAAACATTCGCATTTATTATATGTTTATAGATTACATTTTACATAAAACAGCTATTTACAACATATCAACACCCCTGCGGCCTATCTTCGTAGAACCCCATACGCTTATCATTTCCGAGCCATGATTTCCGTCATCGAATATTCCTTATCACGGCCTCTCTTAAGGAACTTTTATGCAAAAAGTTTTATATAAACGATGTTTACCGTACGTAGTTCTGCTAAAGTATTGATATAGTTACGTAAGTCACGAAGCTTGTAATCTATACATATAAATAAAATTGGAGTGTCTGTTTGTAATATTGAAATAACCGCTTTAACTACATGCATATATATGCACCAAAATAACGTTTTTAAAATTTTTGTCTGTTTGTCTGCTAGTTCTGGCTAATCTCTGAAATAACTAGACCTATTTTGGCCAGATTTTTATTGGCAGGTAGCTGATTTAATAAGTAGTAACTTAGACCACTAAAACAAAATAAAGTAAAACACTTTTTGTTAAATTCCACGCGGACGA
>DWPA01007763.1:0-10127 GCA_018251375.1 Calpodes ethlius | reverse complement strand
ATTAGTAATTTTTATATTGTCACAAAAAAATTTACCTTGTGACTAAAGTATTTAATAAAATTTGTTTTATATTTTTCAATATGATTATTGTTTGTAGTTGCAACCAATGTTCAGCATGACCAGTAATATGAAGTGAACTTTGGATTAAAATAATAAAATTAAGTAGTTTTGTAGTCTTCAGTTAGTTATCCAACATATATTTTGTTGGTACACTGTCCTATAGATCCGCCTCCTACGTATAGGACTATTAGTAGACACGAACGCTAAATATTTATACCTACATAAAACTCCGTACACAGTAGTAGCAGCAAAAAAACTGACATATATTACCTATTAAACTCTTATTAAAATGTGTAACACATAAATATGTACTTAGAATTTAGTTTGAAATCTGTAATTAGTGCTATTGCCTTCAAATTATATTTAGTTACTAAGATTAGGTGATAAAATTAACTTCTGTTGCCTTAAATAGAATAAGTGCCTTAATTCAGTCTCAATAAGTATTATTGTTCTATGCATGTTGTACTCAATTGTTATTTATAATTTTGTGAAACATTACAACTGTAAATGTTGTCATCACAATCTACTAGAATCGAGTGACCGATTAATTTTGTAATTTATTCCAATCAATTCTGTTAAGGTATATGCCAAATATATTGTAATAATCACATTGTTAATAAGAACTGTTATAAAATATAGATTCTAAACCGACTTTGTATGTTATTTACAAGAGTTCTCATTGCTTTATTTTAAAAACGTAATGATTTTAAGTCTGTGTTGGCAGTGTTCTGATTTGGTGGATATATGAATGAAAGTCGAATGCTTTGTATAGGATTCGAGAAGACTGTCTGTGCCAAACATTACATCTATTCTACTAAATTTTTATCAAAACAGTGCACACAATACACAATTGAAAAGGAAAATGAACAACACACTAGTTAAAGATATTTAAGACAAAGAACTTAAGTATTCCATTTTATTGATTTATTATTTCAACTTTTCAGAATTACATAAGATAAACTCGACATAATAATATAATTTATTTGTAAAATTCGTATTCACTTTCATCCTTCTTGATGTTATTTTTGTAGCCTTTTTCGAAGTCTTTAGGCAGGACGATGTATCTGAAAAGATTCATGTGAAATGTCATTGAAATGTTTTATAATATATTTTAGTTAAATACTATAAACATTGATATGGAAATAATATATTTGCACTAAATATAATTATATTCAAATAAGTAGGTCAGAAAAAACACTATTAAAAGTCTCACTTCAACTATCCTCTGAATGATTACAAATCTCCCAACAATTTGAGAAAAAAAAATATTGACTAAATGGATTCGAACAATGACATTACGCAGGTTAATTTAGTGATCCAAGTGACCAATATGTTGGATTCTAATCATAAAAAGCGAAAAAAAGTCTGACACGAGCGTGTTTTTTTCATTTGTACCGGAAAAATGCACAGTCCAGATATTTAAAGACAATATTTATTGCTAACGCAAGGTAATTAGAGAAACATTTTTTGGCCTTTTATTTGGTGTATGAATGGTAAAATGCTTTACAATCAACAGAATTAAAGCTTATTTATGTAAAAATTAGATATTTACAGTGAAATAATTTTAATTGTATATTAAATTAAGTCACCTGTTCTCTCGCACGGCGTGCATGCCGGCTTCTTGGCAGATTGCGTTGATATCAGCGCCGGAGACGCGGTCTGGCCGCGCCACGAACTCCTCGAGATCCACCTCCTCTGATAAGTTCATCTTCGCCGTAATCGTCGAGAAGATCAGTCGCTTCTGACGCCTAGTGATGTACAAATAATATTAAAACCTTTCACACATACATGTCAGGATATGTATTATTGAAAATTAAAACACCTAAAGGTCTAATAATAAAGTAATATTTATGACATAAATATATTTTTATGTATATACTCTATATTCGACATTTAGCTTTATTCATGGTAAGATGAATAAATTGGTGCCATTGTTCATAGACCTTGGCCATATCTAACTCATTACCAATGAGACCAAGAAAGAAACAAGAATTATTCCAATATATTTTCCTGACAATGGTAAGGTAAGACCCCCAACTTTTCCCAGTGTGGGCAAAATATTGGATTAAAAGGTTTTTAATAATTAACTGCACATTGTATCTACAAGTTGGTCATGTATGGCAGAAAAAACATAAAAGAAGGTGCTAGTGTAGACTGATGGTGAATATTTAGAAAACTGAAGACCATTATGTACCTTGTGTGATCCATATTGATCACATAATGACTTCCAACACTATTTCCCTCATATATATTTAAAATTATTCAATAATATATTTATTGCAAATGTTTGCCATATTTTAACTTACCGGTCTGGAAGTGGGAACTCAATTTTTCGGTCTAGACGACCAGGTCGGAGTAGGGCTGGATCTAAGGTGTCAGCACGATTAGTTGCCATTATAACCTGAAAACATGCGTAATAATAACATTAGCAAAATAAATTCTTGAATTTCGTTATCAAGGTTTTAATAAATTATTTGTTTTGATCTATCTTTATTATATTATAGTGTAAACCAACAATGTTAAAGACTGAATACCTCACTGAGGGATCTTGATAGATCTGATCGTAGCGAAGACACTTTAAAAGGAGGTGTTTTTTTTTTATTTTATGTAAATAACGTTAGTTACAAGCAGAGGAACACTGTAATAGAGCTTATTAATCACCAACGGATATTACTAACACCAAATTCAGTCCAGTATGTAGAGTGAAGATTAACGTGGTACATGTTTTTTTATAATCATTATTACCTTAACATTAGTAGTTTGATCAAAGCCATCCATCTGATTCAGAAGTTCGAGTAAGATTCTCTGAACCTCTCTGTCGGCGCCAGTTTGCGCGTCGAATCTAAAAAACAATACATATTTATACATTCAATGCCTTTCTTAATTTAAAATCGAACAGCAATTTGTAATTCTAGAATTCTTTTTTATTATAAATCACATTACCTTTTGGTCGCAATAGCATCTATTTCATCAATGAATATGATGGCAGGGCTGTTTTCCTTTGCCAGACGGAAGACATCTCGCACCATTCGGGGACCTTCTCCCAAATACTTCTGTACGAATTCAGATCCAACCACACGAATGAAGGCAGCTAAAATTTTAAAAAATATTGTACACCAAAAGTAAACAAGAGGGAAAAGATGAAAGAAAAATGGCGGACTTATTGCTAACCATTGATTTCAGAGTTACAGATATAATATTGAAGGAAGGATGTACAAATTTTGGCAGTATTATAGTATAGAAAGTGTCAAAAATAGAGAGATAAAAAAGAAAATCAAAATTATTGTTAATCAATTAAAAATTTACATCAAATAACACAAAAAATAATATAAAAATAAACCAGTAATCCATTTGAGACGCATTCTCACCACAACATATTTAACACAAAAAATTAGTCTGATTACTACTACAAAAACCTTATATTATAGTTGATTCACATGGATGAGGATGTTTCTAATTTCAGAAGATTGCCACTAAACAAAGCATACCTTTGTCATCTAATATATTTTTATACATTGAAACGAAGTGTTTGTAAACTGGAAAATATATTATATTGCTGAGCTTAAGTAAGGGTCATTATTATTAAATAATTGGTAACTATTTCAGTATAATATGATTAGCAGAAAAATTAATGTGTTGAATGCTATGCAGTTATACAACTTACCAGTAGTGTGGTGTGCTACAGCCTTGGCCAACATAGTCTTGCCACAACCAGGAGGTCCATACATGAGAACACCTCGAGGTGGCTCAATACCAATCTGCCTGTACAACTCCACATGAGTCAACGGCAGCTCGACTGCCTCTCGAATTTCTTGCTTTTGTGTATCCATGCCACCAATGTCGGAATATTGAACATCAGGTTTCTCATCTGTTCAAAGAAAGGAAAATATTTACAACACCTATTTATTTATATAGGATAGGGTAATATTGTTCATCTAAATTTAAAGTAATGATGCTAGTATTTATAATCAACAAATATTATACTTTGTACCAACAAAAGGAGTAGCAATATGTGAGAATTAATTGTAATTCATAACCTTCTCATTCTTATTATGAGTCATAATTCAATAAAAAGGTTTTACATCAAAAAAAATTAGGCAACCAAATTTTTTGCCAACATATACATTAATACTTGATTGAAGTTGTTATAAATATGTTTTTCCAGAATTATAGTTTACTCATAAAGCTGAATATGTTTGTCTCATTTGTATACAATAATATTGTCTTAGAAATGGGATTCCTCACCGGCTTGTAACATAGAAATAGAGCTATCAGCCTCTGGGGGCAACACATCAACTAAGGCGTTAGAGTGCTTGTGCAGAGCAACCGATGCAGACGGCTTCAACAGTTCCCGATCAATGGTGGACAATATGCGTACATAGTAGTTAGAACCGGTTGTACTTCCAACTGTAAAAAATAAAATATATTATCAGATACAAATAGATTTTCTATACCAAATCAAATAGTTCTATACAAAAGATTAAATCAGTTAAATGTCAAGGAAAGATATACATCCTCTCCATTTGTGTTCTCAAACACATCAAATAATCAAATTGATCTTTTTTTCAAATATACTGAACTAATTTACTGTTGTAGATTGTTCATAGTGCATATTATACATATGGCACATCAAGTTTCTTTTTGTAGCCTGAAGTGTTGAGGAAAAAGAAGACATTTGACGGTAAGTTGTCACTCCAGTTTTAGAAAATTAATAATAAAAGGAGAGTCACCAATGTGTCACTTGATTTGATTGATTTCTAGTAGCATTATTTTTTTTCTATACAAAATATAACCAATATAACAATTTGCACAAAGGTACAGCTTATTTCAGAATATAATATTTACAGAGGTAGAAAAGGAATGTGAAAAAATGTTATACCAATTCCTGTATTTTGATCTACAGCTTCAAGAAACTGTCCAATGACTAGAGGGACAGATTGAATTCTTTTCACCTCTTCTTGAGCATGAAGATATTCTTTCTTGAGGTTCCTCTGTTCATCCTTTATGTATTCTTCCTGAACCTCTAAGAATTCTAGCATTCGCTGTAATTTCTGTAATATAATAAGAAGCATACATTATTATTTCTTTAATGAATAAAAGCACACAATACATATAATCTATATTGATCTTCTAGGAATTGTAACCTGCCCTAGAAGATTTCAAATTACTGACATAAAGAAAGATATTCGAGATAAAAGTTGTTATAATAAATGCTTTTACCTTATATTTAGTGTATAAATCCTCCGATTCGAGTTCATCGAAGGTTTGAGGTCCTGTTAAACCTAGACCCTTGGAATCGGTGACTTGCTCATCCTACAAAAAAAATAATGATTTAGCGGAATGTCCAATCATGTCACTGTTCTATTTAAAATCAAACTTATACACACCTTTTCAGACAATATTATGCCGATCTCTTCCATTTTTTATTGCGAGTATATCAATGAACTAAGTTATTATAATAATTTGTACACCACGACCACAGTAAAAACAACTTGAAGTTTATTTGACGTTCCTAACAATGGAAAATGTGTCAAAAATATTACGCACTGTCATGATGGTTGTTTCGGTTTACGAAATAGAGTAGATTATACAGTTATTTACACCTCAAACAGATTAATTAACGTTCAAGTGTTGCCAGGTTTAAAAACTGGATTTAGGTATTTTCACAGAATTCAAAACTCTTTTTTAATTATTGTTTTTCGTTCAGGTCAAAACAAAATTATGGTGGAAATGCGTTTCCGATTTATTATTTTACTGTTGAGATATACGAAGTAGTAAACAATTCGATATTACATAGATAGACAAATAGAAAAATTGAGTAGGATAATTTATAAAAACATATTTACAATTATCTATACGAGAAAAATATCTAATTTTATTTTTAAAATCCACAGCTCTTAATTTGAATATTATGTTCAAAATTAAATAGTTAAAAACTTTAATTGGGAATTCTTAGCTTAATGTTACTCAACGTTACGTTATTTTGACAAACGACAAAGAGCTTCTGGACAGGTTTAGGCGGCCTAGACACGTGCTACACGACCCCGATGATGAGATCACGGTTGCCAATGTTTCCCTGAAGCAAGCCCCTCCGACACATCACACGCAAAGCGTCGCCCCCGGCGAGATCCCGCTTTCTACATGGCGGCCATAAGGCATTCCGGCGTGGGTGGCGGCTTCGCTCCGATGTGTTGTCTATCATGCCTGAAGCTCAAGGCCTGAGGCCCGAAACCCACAAGCGGTGCCTTTAATATGTTGCAACCCACTACTTATCGAGGAGGGTGAGCTAGTCCTTCCTCTTTCCAAAAAGGTCTTCTCGCAAATGGTCCTTTGCAGGCCTGTTCCCCGCTTTCCGTGTAAAGCTGTAAAGGCCGTTAGTGCCAACAGCAATAATCCATTCGAAACTGCGCATTTAGTGGAGTTTCGGTTATAAAGGTGACTAGTTGTCTCTACGAGCAGATTCACTGGCACTCAATCAGTGTACAACTGTTTACTTGTGTGTGAATACTTAATTTATTGATTAGTAATTGTAATAGTGTTTGTAGTAGTATTTTGGCGTTTTGTTGAACTTAAAAGTCTTCACACGTGACATTACTAACTCCAATTCCATAATACAGTAAACTATGTCGTAAATGGAGACAAAATCTAGCCCCGTTTAGTAGTAAGCCTTCTCGTAAGGATTATATTATCAATTTTATTATTAAACCATCTATATTGTTAGGCCCCGTAGTCTAGTTCGTAGTGACCCTGCCTGCGAAGCGAGGGGTCCTAGGTTCGATATTTATGTGACAGATAAATATTTGTTCTCGGTTCATGGGTGTTAGTGACGTGTTATTGGTGTTGTACATGCCGCCCGCGACACAGGGAATCCTACTGCGGGGGGTATGAGTGTTTATTTTTTTTATTTTTTATTTATTACTATTATTATCGTAAATATTTACTCTCATCATTTTTCCCTGAGGCCCAGAGCCTGCCTGATCTTTAGGAACAACATAAAGTTCTTACCCATACCTTGTATGTGCACAGACGACTTGGTAGCAGCCTACGTCGTTCTTCCGGGCTACGACTCAATGAAAATTATCGCTGCCTCAGCCTACCTGCGCGGAGACTTGCAGGACCCGTCAATACATATCGCCCTCTGGTGGAGTACTGCCAAGACCAAGGAGCACAGCTGCTGCTGGCCTGTGATAGCAACAGCCATCACACTTCATGTGGAAGTACCAATACTAACAACAGTGGTGAGTTACTGTACGAATTCCTAATATCCAATAATTTAAACACTCTTAACAATTCTGTTATCCCCACTTTTGTGACAGCAAACAGGCAAGGGGTATTGGATATCACCATATGCACAAATCACCTAATGGAACGCATCAACAACTGGCAAGTCAGTGCAGAAGCGTCTATGTGAAGCGTATATGATATGGAGAAAGTAATAGACTACCATATTTGGAAAACATACCTTAAAACGAAACCGAACACACGAAACAGCTCCAAATGAGCTAACTGACCAAATTGAAAAATCCCTCGACGTAAAAGAGATAGCCTTATGCTGCTTTCTAGATATAGAAGGGGCTTTCGACAATACCCCCACTCACGTAATACTGAACAGCATGGAAAACCGAGGCATCGATAAGACCACCATCGGGTGGGTAGGCGCGATGCTGAGGAACAGAATGGTCCGAACAACAATTTTTGACTCGACTATCGAAGTCAAGAGCACAAGAGGCTGCCCGCAAGGTGGAGTACTGTCGCCTCTAATGGACCATTGTTGTAGACTCACTCATCCAAGAACTGAAGGATGCATATATGGACACACAAGGCTACGCAACCGATTTAGTCATCATCATCAGCGGCACTGGCCCTAATACTGTGTCAAGCCTCATGCAAGCTGCTCTAAGGAAGGTGGAGCGCTGGTGTAACAACACGGGACTCAACGTGAACGCAAACAAAACGGTCATAGTACCATTCTCTAAGAGACGTAAACTAAACGGACTGTACAACCCGTCTCTTTTTGGAACTGTCTTACAATTCTCAACTGAAGTAAAATACCTTGGGATCATGGACCAAAAACTTATTTGGAACCTACACCTGAAACAGGTGTCCAAAAAGGTCAAGATCGCACTAGGTAAATGTTGCCGTCTCGCGAACTCCCGATGGGGAATCAAACATAAGCAGGTCCAATGTGTATACACTGCAATAGTGAGACCCATTGTAACATCACCTGGCAAAGAAAAACCACCCAGGCAACATGCAAAAAATACCTCAACAACATTCATCACAACAACAATCACCGGAGCTCTAAAATCCACACCAATAACCGCCATGGAGGCCGTCCTTAACATCGAGCCGCTATACATACATGTTCAAAAAGAGGCGAGGGCGGCAATACTCCGGGCTGCAGAAGGAGGAAAGCAGAGCTGGAAATCTATTGCTATGAGAAGACTATATGAGGATCTCATAGCATGTCCCATTATGGCTTTGCCAAGCGATGTCATTCAAACACAACACAATTTCAACAAATTGTTTGACATTATAATACCGCATCGAGACGAATGGGAAGATGCAGTACCCAAATCCCTGGGAGGGTGTGACGTCATGTGGTACACTGACGGCTCTCGCAAAGGAGGTAAAGCAGGAGCGGGAGTATATTGAGGAAAACCCAAACTCTTCATACATCACAATCTGGGCTCATACGCAACCGTCTTTCAAGCAGAAATGTTCACTATCATACAGTGCGCGCATCAAAATCTGGACAGAAAATACGTCAACAAACGTATCACCATACTCTCAGACAGTCAGGCAGCGGTCCTGGCGCTAAAATCTGAAACAGTCAGCTCTAAGCTTGTGCTAGAAGGCATCCAAACCATTAACAAGTTGGGCTATAACAACAAGGTTACCCTGGGATGGGTACCTGGACACAAGGGCATTCACGGAAATGAGAGAGCAGACGAACTGGCAAGAAGGGGGCAGAGGAGCCCACCATGGGGCCTGAACCTATGGTAGGCATCTCGAAAGCGGTATCGCGCACTACCCTCAAAGCCTTGAAGGGATAGTCTTCGAAGACGACCTCATGTTTGGCACAATACGCCAGGACTTAGACAAGCTAAGACCCTCATATCCGGCTACTCGCAAAAGTACTCAAAAAAAGTGCTCAAGTTAAACAGACCAGATCTGCGTGCCTTAATAAGGTTACTTACTGGACACTGCAGACTCATTAAATACCTACATACGATAGGATTGAGCAACACCGCAGCGTGTAGATTCTGCAGCGAGGCAGAGGAAACTCCAATTCATATCCTCTGCGACTGTATAGCCATAACTCATTGCAGAAGTCGCATACTGGGAGGAAACATGATACTCCCCTCAAAGATCTGAGAACTAGGAATATCTTACAGTTTATCAAAACTGTTGGACTTGGCGACCAGATCTAGCTCTTAAACGGGTACGGCTACAATAGGTCAAATTTGATCGCAGTGGCCTTTGGGATCTGAGTCCTTTGCCCGGTTCAACAAATAATAATAATATTTCTGTGGAAAGACCCATTACGATGTATTTTAACCAAATTGAAGAAAGTGTTTAAAAACAAAGCGTTGGCAACCAATGATAGGAATCGACAACTTTTTTTTACTGTTATTTTTGCTACGCGGACGAAGTCGCTGGCAACATCTTGTAAGTAATAAAAATGATCTATTTAATGAGTTAGATATTTTTTTATTAAATATTAAGCAGTTAATAAAAGTTCAGGAGTATTTCAAATGGTTTTTTAACTTTAATAACTAATTAGTGACAGTATTATTGATGATCTTCGTGTAGTTTCTGATTGATTATGATTACTATTGATTGAGTTACAAGTTACTAAGTTTCATTAATCAATAGAGAAAGTAAGCAAAGTGTATATGGTAAAAGATGATTGACTACCAACATTGTGGTCGGGAGGTGTATTAGTGATTTGTGAAGATAAAATTTAGTAGCAGTGATAGCCTAGTGGTTCGAACGTCGGTTTCCCGAACGTGGAGGCGTGAGTGAGAATCATGCACGGAAATCTAATTTTTAAAACTTATGTG
>DWPA01007762.1:0-10128 GCA_018251375.1 Calpodes ethlius | reverse complement strand
TTAATAATATTTGTATTTATTTCAAGCAATATTACGGATTTATTGTAACGTACAATAAATGAAAACAAAATTTTTATTATTTAATTACGATTCTTGTAAATGGAATGTTTGTTGTTATTAATATAAGTACTTATTATAAGTAGTATGTATTAAGTATATTATACATGAAATATTATAAGATTTAAATTTAAAATATTTATCCATTGATATCTATAACGAAATACTTACCGAGAAGTTCTATCTAGTGTTTGGTATTAACTGTAAACTTTGAACTATGTTTCATCAAGAAAGCCCAAATACGAACCAAACTGTTATAAAATATCTTTCAACGACATTGGTTATTTCATTCAACGTTCAGTCCAGTTAACTATCTTTGCTCTATTATATTATCTGTTTAACCAGAGCAAAATAAGAACAGAAAGGTATAATCTGCAACCACTTTTATTCCGTCTTTTAATCTGGTATTATACTGGGGTGTAGTAGTGGAATGATTATTCTAATTATTCTTACACCCCTGCCACATTTTCTTTAACGCTATTATTAATCAAATACGACGAATCAAAAACGCATTGATTACTACATAAACATTTTGGCTACATTGATGAAGGTCTATACATTTTTGTTTCAAAGTTAATCAGTTTTCTGATTAGCGTGTTAATCTTGGCAACATCTATGTATTATTATTTTTGCCGCGCTAACTAACGCGTCAGGACTCAGATCTGGTAGTTTACATGTACTAGTGTACCCAGATGTTCACTTCTTTGTCAGTAAGCAATGAGTATGGTATGGTTTTAGCGTTTTAATATCGGATAAAGACAGTTACTTGCAACTCGGTTAATAATTTAAAAATAGTTAGTCGCAATTGTGATTTTTTTTTTTGTCTTTTCTATTAATATAATTAAGTAATTCACATAAACAATTCTTGGTATTAGGGAGTTGTTAAAAAATGATAATATTATAAATAATAATATAAATTTTATGATGAATTCACTAATATTATAGTTGCTAAACAACGACCGGACAAATATTCCAAAAAAAACGTTTACATATACTGCTAATCATTTTCTATCATGTTAAAAAATATATATAAATTAAAAACCTTCTTTTAAGTCGGCCAAAAGTTCACTCAATAATAGTTTTTTCGTATATATTTTCTATGTACAGACGTCAATTTGTTATGTATAAATTAGAAATACAATTGGTTCAAATAAGTCATGGGACCGCGGAGAGAAAGATATAACAGTTCTTCCAAATTTCCTATCATTAATAATTTCTAAAGCGAAATCTTTATCTGACGGTTTGGTGTCGAGTATTTCAAGCCGTATCTTCGCTCAATCGCAGACGGTAGAATTAGGGCACGTAATTAGGAATTTTATTTTACAACTGCGGCTTTTAATTCGGCAACTTTTTAGCATCTGTCTTTGTTAAATGTATCATTTTTATTAATTACCTTCCTGAAACTCAAAAAACTTTTCTTAAACGACTTTTGATTTTATCGAAGCGAATTGAATGCGAGGCACTAGTGGTATGTAATATAAAAAGGTTCTTTACTTTACACAAAGATTTCAAGGTTACATGAATCATTTCCGAATCCTTTACAGCATACAAATGTTAGAAATTACGGTATCGCGTGACCATAGTATTTTGGTGTATAATCGATAACGCACGAAATCCAAATCTGAAGGTCGCGTCGTCTTGATGCATTACAATGTAATAGTATGTAACTAGTTTTAATATCTGTTTTACTCTGCTCCATAAGCGTTAACTTTAGTATTAATGGCTGCGCTCAAATGCGTGTCAATAAACGCATTCATTTTAAGCTTAGTGTAATTAAATTGATCTTTGGTTAATTACCACGTTAACTATCGCGTTAAGATATTGTTCACATTTGCGTAGTTTCAATGTTTACGTGCTAACTCTCCAAAACATATCCCACTAACATTAACAACGTTTTACGTCGCACAATTTAGCTCGGGAAATATTTCGATTACTATTGTAAAAGAAAGATATTATTTTGAATATTAAATCTACGTGGCGCTTTTATGTCGGTGACCAGCGATGGTCCAATCGTCAGATGATCTATCTCCTTTATTGGCGATTGACTTAAAACAGTCAGGTGACATTTAATGTGTCAAATGTGTAATAGGTATTAGGTAATTCTTTAGGTATTTTATCAGCGAGCAGGCATTATACTAAAGCATCGCCTGTAAAAACGAATATATAAATTTATAATCTCTTGTTGTACCAAGATATTTGCGTATTACAGTTGATCAAATCAAAAATAAACTAATACATAATTAAAAGATTTTTTTTTAAGTGTAATAAAAACAAAAAAAAAATATCTGAAGACAACCCTTGTAGTAGTGTAGTAGTCGGGTTATAATGAAACTTAGAACGTGGTTTACCATATTGGAACACGTGTATAGAATGTTTGTTTTGTTAATGGTTACTAATTTCCCCCATCTGTAGGCAATCTGACCGTATTATCTCGTCATGTTTATCATAAATATCTAATCGAAATTAAATCAACATATAAACTTCCCTACACAAGCCAAAAGGAAGTACTTCAAATTCAGCTTGTTAGATTTGACCCAAACAAACATATTAACAAAGGCTGAGTTGAACAGAAGCATTTACAAACGGGTTTATTGACCTGTCGACGTTAAGCAAATGATCGTACACGTACCCGATGTTTTCGTAATAGTAATCACGTCAGTGAAAACGTCTGATCGCGTGAAAATACGTCACGGCGAAATTTGTGTCCTAATTGCGTCGTTTGATTGTGACTGAAGAGCGTAACAAGCGGAAGATTTCTCTCCATATTTCTGTTTCTTTTTCGGGTGTATCGAAAACCAATTGGATTCTGGAAGCAAAATTATTGCGTTTGTCAATCACGGGGCAAGGTTAACGCAGCTGTTTATTGTATTAGGGATATTTTTTACATCGAAGTTTCTAGGCTGTTTTGTAAGGTAGGCTTTATGACGTCTGAATCTATTTTCGTCTAAACTTTGCTTTCTTTGTGTTTATTATCGCTGTGGTTGTAGTGTAGTGTATCTGTAGTTTGATTTCGTTAGTGTGTTGTGATTATAATGTAATATTATTATACACTAGAATAAGTCTAGTGTGGTTTGGTAATGAGTGGTTTGATTGATCATATTGCTGCGACGTACTGATTCGATTGCTTCTGGTTCGTAAACATTAGTTCCAAAAATGTTAAGCCCTTCTATACTTCGAAAAGCACATTAAGTCATTGGTTCTAACTCCCGTTGTTATAATTTAATAGTAGTTATTAAGCTATTTCAGATGCCTTCATGCGTCATAAAAACTTTCGACACTTGTGTTGGCCATTAAAAATTTCACCAATCACTATGTATGAATAGTGTAGTGGGATAGGCTTTGAAGGTTCGCGGTTTTAGACAGAGGCTCGTAATGTGGCAATCATGGTTAAAAGCTATAGTTTACTTGTAGTGCGCTACACATGTAGTGGTTATAGTGTAGTGTGTTGGATTTGTGTTGTGTAATTGTCGCGATGTAGTATCACTTAGCGACTAACCATCGTAGAGTCAACTTACCCTGATAATGCTCTGATTCAGAGCGAAACACGTGTTGGTATGTATGTTGGTATATACTTTAATTTATTGTAGTGCATGCTTTCCTTTGTGACAGGGAGGGAGGTACCACGCATGTTTTTAAGTATATACCGTCATACATTTTAATCGTGAATTGTTGCAAAGTAGACTAATAATAACTTAATAAAAATGGATTTCCGCAAAGTAACGCCTGATACTATTAACTATATTAACGTGTGTATTGTAGATATACATGTACTATGGCTTAGAATGTCTTACAAAAATCAGTAGAGCCTTACTATTGTATGTAGAGCTCACAATAGCCTTACTATTGTATTTTATATCCGTATGATTACCGTGTAGCTGATATTTTATTACCCAAAGGAACGTTCATGTACAGAACCTTAATCTTGACCTTATAATATCGCGTGTATAGGGTTTATTAGACGTATAATTTATAGCGTTGTCAGAGCTCAAGGGCATGTCAATGGAATATTAAAGGCGAAATTACTCACGTTACACGCTAACTGAATATCTAATGTATCCTATCAACCTGGGCAAGGTTAATTAGAAACAGTTATGATACAAATCGACAGCTTCTTTTTTGATTGCTATTGCATGAAGATGCCATACGAGTGAGTGGTAGTTATATATGTAATAAGTATTACTAAGATAATTTCGAATTGTTATGAGATGGAAAAAAAATTACAAGTTTTAATTTAAATTCAACTTTCAGACTGACAGTCTGCAATCAATGCGTGTAAATATAATGTGTACATATATGTGATCCACTGTCCAATTGAACTGAATTTGTTTATACTTAATGTAAATCGAATGGCAGTGCAATATAAAGATATCACAGAGCTTTTGTTTAGGACAGGACCTCTGAAATAAAAGGACGTAACTTGATCGAGTTTGAGCTCGTTTTATTTGTTTTGAGATTTGTCTCGTCTTAGCTGATATCAGGTGTTGACAGCTATCTGTTTTATTTTTAATTATGTACACATCTTTTTTATGATATTGAAATAAAATTCATTTAACTAGATAATGCGTTATTATAAAACTTTCTTTCAATGGATTAAATACCTTTTTTCTATTATTACTGTTTTCTCTAGAAAAATAGCACAATGGGAAAGATACATTTTTTGGAAAGATTTTTATCTTGTTACGCCAGTGATGTATAACTTTTATGTGCGTACAATACACACACTTCATTTGTAGTATAAGGATAAGCAATAGATAAGCCATTGTGATGTCAGTGTCACCATCCCTTGTGCCCATGGACACCTGTGATATCTTCGAAAAGTACTGAAGGGTGGATTGTAATTAATAAGTAATTTACATTGTTTATCTTTATTTTATTAAAGAAGTAATTTAGAATTTTTCCTGCTACATTACGAGTCGAAACACGTGGGTTTGTAAAATTGATATTCAAATGGCGTATGTCTCAAAGACGCCTGCTTTTCTTTCAAGACGTTATTTTTTGATGACATTTATTAAGATACTTAGATATGGTAATTAAAAAAAATCTAAGAGCGAAACTTCCTTATTTAACTTAGTCATTACTTCGCATTTGAGTGAGATTCGCAAGTAGAATATGGTTTCAGAAATTTCTTACGTTTTTATCGCGGTCGCTATAAGAGATGCGGATACCACCCGCATGCAGCGTAAGCGATCAAGGAATTCACTGGTTAATATGAAAGTAAGCGAGATGCGGGGATTTAACATCGAAGCCCCAATCACGAATGTTTGTTTACATCGAGTTGAGTTGATCCATGGAAAATAGGAAGTATGTCTGTTTATTTCTACTCACTTAAATGACCTGACAATGTGTGGTGCAGAATCTACATGAACCTACATACAGACTCCAATGATTAAAAAAGCGGTTACTCTCACGCAGAATTTAATGGCAGACAGAACAGAAATCATCAACACTCCGCATGTGAACTCTTACAACTAACAAAAATGGTTACCTGCATGCAGAACCTAAGGGCATGCAGAACAACTATTTTCACATCCCGCATAATCGCATAAGCGAACCCAAATAACTAATAAATTTGCTCCCTATCTATTTATCTATCTAACAGCGTTTAAAGGTCCACTGTTGGACATAGGCCTCCACTAATTTGCGCCACTCAGACCGGTAATAATAATATGCGCTCTAATGTTAATTAATCCTGGACTTTGCTCTCGATTCAAGCCATAAAGAATCTCGTTAAATAAATTGTTCGAAATGTTATAGCAGCATTTTCAGGCATAATCCCGACAAGATTGAATTTGATACGGATTCCTTCCAGTTATTAGTCTACAAATCGAAACAAGCTCACGTATGAACGCAGTTCGAACAGAAACTAAGGAACTTCAAGCTTCAGTGGAAAATTAGTTGATTTCATTACTATGTAGCAAATGCTTCTTGCCTTTGAGAAATCTTAGATATCTACTGTGTACAAACTACACGCGATGAATTGTTTAGGTAGAACTATTTAAATATTTATCTTTTTATAAGTTAATCGATTGTAATTAAATAAATACTAAATGTAATCCCAAGATTAGTATTAATACTTGAACTAAAACACAACGAAATTGGTTAAGACGTTTTTGAAATTAAAACACAGAGACAAACGAACAAAAATTTTAAATTTATCATTGTTATGTAAATCCCATAATTACGTAAATATCAGATAATAGTTTTTCTTTGTCAATGACTATGTATTCACATCGATTAGTTTTAGATTTATAATTACTATTAATTTGATTAAGGTTTACTACTAGTTTGTTGATTTGTGTTTTAACGTACCCTTACTTGTCTTTGGACAGTGCAAAATTCACTCATGGATCAATTCATAATCGGATAAATTTGAGATGTACAATATCACTGGATTCCCGATATATCCACATATATATACGAAATCGTAGGCTGCTGCTAGTCAAAATACAAGGACGCAAGTGTCAGTTACAATGAACGAAAATCCCGGGTCGAAGACAACTTCGCTAAACTTTGCAATCGAAGTTTGTTTGGCAAAGTTTGTAACGGTATATTAGATATAAAATAATAATATCAGCAGTAATCAGAGATTTCAGTAGCTTTTTGGATATGTCTAAATTTATCTTTTATGAACTCGCTCTTGGCCTTGATAATGCCACTGAATATTCATGAAGGCGGCGATGACGCTGACAACGCTTGAACTTACCACCATCTTGTTTATCGATTCCAGTTGATTCGAGAGTGCTTAATGTTCAATATTTAAAGCTGAAAATCGAGTATCAGAAAAGATATTGAGACGAAAACCAAAGATATAGATACCATATTCAAAATAGATTATCTTATCCTAAATTATACTTTTGCTTTGTTTAAGAAACATTTTTAATTGGATCGATTACCGGGCATTTTCTTTATTCTATTGGTTTTGAATTCTCAGGTCAATTGCCTTGTAACCACTACTATTTACTGTTTTAGAGTTGGATACTTTATAGTTTTTGAACATTACTTAAGCTGGGCTAATACGTCATAAGGACCCGTATACGGTTCATGAACAGCGGTATAACGGTTGAAGGGTGGTCTAGGTTTCTGGTTACTTAAACTCATATTATACTCAGGGGTTACAACGGAGATGTGATTAACTTCTAGTAAGTTACTTACGATTTCTAATACTTACTAAAAGACTAACCTATACGAACACTCATAACATTCACAGTCCTATTACGAATTTAATGGAAATGACGAAATCGAAATTGATATTCCTACAACACCTGTTTGGACTTTCAACTAACTACAGTACCGCCTTCGGTCCTATTCGACGTTAGTCATAGTTGTCCACGGACGACAGGGAACGGTGACACTAAGCTAAGTTACCCTTATCAGATAACAAAGAAGCTTGAAACATAATTTCGATTGTTATTAGTGTTTTGATATTATTTGTACTACTATTATTATACATAGAAATCTTTCTAATTTATAAAACTACAAACATTGTTCCCTAAACAATAATATGAGGTGAACATGAAATATGAAATGTTTGAAGTAAATTATTAACAATTTCTAATATGTATAAATTGAGCGAAGCGACGATAAATAACAAGAAATAGAACAATCATTCAATACGAAAACGAAGCCATATGATAATGAAATTGAGGATCAAAATGGCTGCGATTGAACTGAAATAATTTGAAAATGGGGTCTGTTATACGATTTTAATGAAAGGGTTTTCAGGTTCAGGATGTTCGTTTGAATAATAACAATGGACTTTTGTTATTGTATAAATATACTATGTAAGATTTCGTTATAGATCAATAAATAATTACCCAGCGAGCAAAGCGAAGGTTTTAGGGTGGATCTTTGATTAAGATAGATATATTTTACAAGATTCTAGTTTCACCTGTTCTGCACCTGTCTGTTATCAAATCTTGTGAGTTAAGTTTGATCCACTCCTTCTTTACGACTGAGCAGAAATTTTGTATAAATACGGAAATCAGATGACAAAGCAAAAGGTTATATCCAAGATCAGATGATGAAGCCGGAGGGTCGCCAGAAATATTGTGTTTTTTTAGGATTCTAAACTATATAAAGAATAAATGTTAATTTTGTTGTTTTAACTCCTAGTTATGTTATTAATAATGGAAATATTTTAATGTTCCCCACATTATATAGGTGTGCCGAAGATATGAGTATGAGAGGCGAATTATGCTCCATACTGTAAAAGTGATTTCAAATGATTACAAGGTTATAATTTTCTTAAAGTATCGATGAAAAATGTATTAATTTATTCAATATTCAAATTTGTTAAATTAATTTTACTCTATTTACGAGTACAGTCAGGGAAAAATTGTCATAAAGAAAATTGAAAATTATTCGAACGTTTTTTATCAGATTCAATTATTTTAATACATTTTTATTTCCGTATCCGAAAGTTTCGGTTACAGTTACGGAGCTCTATAACATCCCTGCTTTGAGGTTCGGACGCGGTCAAGATTACCACTAACATACCCAGTTAAATAAAGCCTTAGTTTGAGAAACAGTAAGAATAATGTAAAACCAGTCTTATACATACAATTTAGTAGGATCTACCGTGACGTGATGGGATATACTTAATGGGTGGTAGAGCTGTACGTGACACAGTTACCATATGTAGGTACCCAGTCGCGTACGTGACTAGACGTATGTCGCATCTTTCAATGGGTGCATTTATATAGTTGCTGATTTAAAACGATTTACAACTTCATTACAACTGATTGTTAAAATGTAAGCGACACAAGACTGTATGGAAACAATTATTAACATAATTTATTGTGCTCACTGCCTGTCTGGGTTCTGTTCCATTTTAATTGGTTCCAAGGTCAACAATTCAAGTAATGATTGCTGCCTTATGTGTGTATGCTACAATAAATTAGTGATTTCCAATTCCAAGATATCTATTATTTTCCAAACAAATAACTAATACTCGCTAATACAAAATCCGGCTCGAAGGACCATGCGCCAATGCTGGGCTTAGATCTCCTTATGTAAACATATAGGCCATAACGTAGTCTAGGCTAGTCCAGTACGAATTTGCAGATTTCACTCATGGTTGTTCATTATGGAGAACTTAGCTGTATAGATTTAAACGATAATTTGCTTTACCGCGGTAATTAATATGAATAAACTGAATGACTGTACTTTGACAAATTAATTGAGCCGATAGAATTAATATATTGATTTGTAATAAAACAAAATAAAAAATGCAATTGATATAGCAAAAATGTAACAATAAAAAAATTCAAACTCATGTTTAGTTTCATTTGTTGCCTTTTTAATAAACAGCATACATTTTTGTAAAGGAGCACTCTACACGTGACATATTTACTCGTCCGCGTGTAGGTAGGAGGCTTAGAAACATGCCGTAATTACTGGAGCGCTGACGTCGGAAATAAAAATGCAATTAAGACGCAGTTGGTGACGTAATTAATTGGGATTGGAAAGAGCTTTAAGGCACCGCCATGATAGTTTACTGTTTCTGTTTTTACCTACAGCACTACTAACGGCTATCGAGCGAGATGACTTTGAAAATTATGTAAAAAATTAAGGAAGAAAAAAGACGGAAGAAAAATGTTGAAAAATCTTTCGTTAAAACCTACTAACCGCCCTCGGTTTTGAAAAACATATGGTTGTGATCAAATAGTAATAATGTATCTAATTACTATATAATCTTATATACGGAAATCTCTCTGAATACCTTTAATAACTTATAAATTTATAACTTTAGATAGACTGAACTTTATTGTTTTAGAATGTACAATAATAACATGTACATTAAAAATTGCCGTGTTGGACCTCAGTCATTAGAATTTTGATATTTTTTTAAAGTTTTTATTTAACCTCAAATATTTATTAATATGTATGTTTGGGTCAAATCTTATAAGCTGAATTTATAACTTTCTCCTCTTATCCTACGAAATTGATATATTACACCTTGCTTTAATTTCGATGACAATATTTATAACAAGTATGACCTGATACTACACTCTGAATTGGTTCCAGACGAGGAACCACAGCAACGGTGAACAATATAGTTGTTATTTTTGT
>DWPA01007761.1:0-10128 GCA_018251375.1 Calpodes ethlius | reverse complement strand
TTATAGATGTAGATTATTATTAAAATAATAATTAATTTGACAGAGTGTCAATCACGTGTAACATATGTTCTAAGGCATTCTTCTAACAGCTCATATATATATATACATATAATACACCATCAACCCGATGAAATATGACAAACGTCAAAATCATATGGTTAGAACGATAACCTTTCAAATTCAAATCCTAAATTATTATTCATGTCGATATTTCGTCAATATTATTATGCACGTATTTTTTAAATCATATATTCGATATAACTGATTTGTTTATTGGTTTATCCCATATTATCAATTTGGTAGAAATATATGCATAATCTATTCGTCTGCTTATATACCTTCTATATACCCTGACGTTTTGCACAAAATACCCGTAATCAGATTCTGATAATAAATCAATAAAACATTACAAATATCTTTTTGCATAATCGTTTTATCAATATACAGATAAATGATTAATATTACGTAGTGATGATAATAGCTTAATACACTGTTTTCGACCGGTTTTGTTTTTGCTTAAGAACAACTTCTTAACATTTAATATTGTCAATCGCTTGTTCATCAGTATGTACGACATGTGCCATTTTATCATTGGTTTCACATATTGGATTTGCTAGGAATACCATTCCGCGTCTAATGTACCCTCGGCGCGTGTAATCGTGTTGCGTAGTAAAACGTATTGACATCTATACATTAATATTAATGACAAATAACATGAGATATAACTTTAAAAGCCAAAACCTGACTATATAAAAAACGCTGTGAAAAGTAAATAAATATACGATCTATATTTGAAATGTGCTAAATATGTATTTGAATTGAATATCCAACACGTCACCTTATTCTTTATTTATTCCTTAGATTGAATCTAAATTCTATTCACGCTAACATGATAACACGTTTTGATTAAGCAATCAGGAAAAAATCGATTTTTTTTTGTACCAGATTTCGATTGATGGTCAATTTTAAATTCAGTTGTCTCGTTGTCAATAGTCATAAAAAATTGACGGGATCGAAAATAGTTTCTCAATTTTGCTGTTGCACTCTAATTGAATCGTAAACATCAAATGCTACACGTCATCGTTCAATGTGCTCGTGTAATATGACTACAATTTCAACGCTTTTCAATCAAATTGAACCCATACGTGAATATAAAAATCGATTAGGTTACTACGGAATTAAAATCGAATTAAAATTCATCGTTCAAAAGCAATTATAACTACCCTTAATTCATTCGATTAATCATTCGTTTGGGATTGTTGCACTTGCATTATGAAAATTCAGTACCTAGATGGTAAAGTATTCGTAATTACGTTAAATGAAATTTTAATCACAACATATGATATAACTCGATAGACATATAAAGATACTCACGTGGGTTATTTTTCCATATATCTGTTGATCTGTCCGCCATTTATATGTATTCGTTTAATGTTCGAAAGGGGATCAAAAAGTAAATATAACAGATTGACGTGAGATTTTAATCTGTCTAATGGATAGCACGGCTCTACCAGACATTCCCAGACACGACCACACAACGTTGTTGTATTAATTTTATTTGTTGTTCTCGCGGGAACTGACGTTGCCAGAGCGCAGTAATCCAAATTTATACCGGCCATACAAAAGCCCGTCACTTTGATAGAGCAAAATTCGATATTTTTATTGATGGTCGTCAAGCTACGTTTTTATAAAACTCATAATCGTACATACGTTTTGAATATCTTAATCCGTAGCGTAACTATGAATATTAATTAATCTCTGGTAATATTTAAAAAAAAATATGATAGGTGAGTTGTGTTTACTTTAGTTATGTCATTAAAACGATAACAGTGCATTGAACATAGTTTCGTCATATATGTATACCGAAACTCTCTTTGGTATATATTTAACGCTTTTTTGCAAAGTCACTAGGCAAGGCGCCGACGGGCCGCTTGGAAATTGAACGTTGCCATTAAAGACATCGCCGATGCATTGTCGTCCACGAAACGAAAGATTCTAGAGAAGTTTACACAAACTCAAGGCTGCATACACTTCTATTTATAAATCATAATAAATTGAGTATTGTTATTAATTTTTTGAATGGGCTGAAGCTGTTGCCTTTAGCAGCCTTTATTTTTCCCGTGAACAGAATATCACTATTATATATTTTGCATTATTCACTCAGATACTTTTTAGTTTACCTGCGAAATAAAATAAATTCGAAATAGGTGACCTTCCTATTTGTTTGATAAGTGACATTTTTTCTCAGATATCGTGTTACATACGATCCTTTAGATTGAACATAAAAGCTTTCTTCTCACACAGATTCGTTTGTCTCGATACGTTCGTACAGAAAGCTTCACAAATATTGACAACAAGATTTATTTACTGACGCGACAAGGTCGTCTGTTTCGCAAGATGAAACACTGTAAAAATGTAACTTATTATTCTTTCTCTGTCTCAGTTGAATGTGATTTTATTGCTTCTACTCTATAAAAAAGGAAATACCGAATCGGACAATTTCGTATTCGTATTTCTCGTACGGTATGTATCTAATTTACGTTAAACATTTATAAATATTTTTAATAATTTTTTTTACAGCTTTTTCCCTAATCGTTTACTATATACACACCAAATAAAATACTATTAAACGTTCCCAATTACGGAGTTCCTATGAATTTAGTAGTTTGAGTGTTTACGTCTGTCACTTCGAGTTCAGACACCTCTCTTTCAGCGTAGAGACGGACCACGACAATTACTCGCAAGCTTCAAATTTAATCAATAGAATGCAATTTCTATTTAATTATCAAGTCGCTGAATCGCACGATCGACATAAATGTATTATAACGTCACAAACAGTCTTCACGACCGCGGTAATTTATTATACCTATATTTTAGCACTTCATTGTTTGTTGTCACGAAACATGATTCATTACTACCCATCGCTGTACAAACTGTTGGACTTGGGTTTACTCTCGTTATAAGAGGATGTAAGGCTATACCGCATAATTAATGTGTTTTAGAAGATTTCACATTCGACAAAGAACTCTTCAGACTTTATATACTTATCCGTTACTTCGTGGAGTGTCCCTTAAATTATAACATTCGATCAAATTTAATACATCGCATATAGTAAATGTCAATGAACCGCAACTCGACAGGTGAATTAAGTGAACATGGCGTTGTAGCAAAGTGAATATGTGGTAAATGGGTCATAAAATGTCAAACCTACTTACGAGTACTTACGATAATTAGAAGCATTTCCATTGGGAAATTGTTTTAAATTTCACAACACTTTGTTATAAGCTATATTGTATTACATACAAGGACACATTATTACACTGCATTTAACGCACGGCATCCCACACGCACACAGATTAGTGAAACACATACAAACAAAGCGAACGCTGTTCTCAAAATACGAAATAGCAATTCGTCTCTCCGAAATTTGGTTTATCGTGTGAATTTCGCATTTCACGCAGCTAATCATGTGAGTTGGCGTTCACGGATGTCTAAAATGTGGTGATGTTCAAGAGGATAATAGACATTTTCTACGTAATCGTGTTTGTCATATTAGACTTTGTCATCATAAAAAAAGTTAATTGTTTCTTTTCTTCAAATTTTCGTTCTGAACATTTTTGTATACAGGAAAACATGAAAATGCATGATATGTACAGCACTTATACATAAATATAAACAATGTTTAGTATATATAACTATTATGTCCCTGCAACACTTGCAATAACGTTAGTAACGTAAAATTAAGGCGTTAAATGCAGTTCTGTACAAATTTTAACGCGGGAATTACCGCGTTAGGACCCACATGTGGCAGAGACATAAAGTCTACAACAGAACACAAATATTTTTCATCACTTGATTACAAGTACATATTCAGAATTAAAAAATAATAAATTCCTCACATGTGCTTGTATAATAAAATATACATAAATTGAAGAAGTACCTGCATGTACCTTACTGAATACCTGCGCGTCGCCATGAATCAAACATGGACAACATAACAGACGTCACGTCTCCTATTAGGTACAGCCATTCAACTACAACATTAGGCCTCATTATTCGCACCGAATATTAATTCGCAAGCGGCTGGGTACAGACGACCTAGTCGGTAGAGACTATCTGCCGAGCTAAGGGAGGAATCAATTTCCAACTGAAGCAAACTTTGTGTAGATCATTGTTTGTTACCAATATCAAACACGGCTCTGAAGCAGCGTGACAGTAATGTTGTTATGTTGGTAATAGAATGAGAGAAAAGATTTTTTCTCTGGTTTAAGGTTATCTTAATGTCTAAATCATGTTCGAAACAAAGATATTCCTAGTGTGAGGTGTGAATGAATGTTCATTAACTAGTATCCAGTCTCACTTAGCATCCAATAGTTTATGCCCACGCTCGAAAGTATTACTTGAATTTTCATATTTTTCTTATTTCTGAACAGATTGATTGATGCAATTTAAATTAAAAGCGCATCTAAATCCAAAAAGCTGTTTGTAAGATTAGGGAAAACAAGTGCACAGACAGACTAAACTTAAAAAAATCGTTCAAATCTATTGCGTTGATAAATACAACCACTCATAGATTTTCTGGAATATCTTTCATGTACCATACAAATACAATATCAATATTAAGATCTAGTACTGAATGCCGATCCAAATACAATGATTATAATTCCATACCATAGCTTTCACAGACAGATCGATTTATTTACGTGGGCGTTCCGGTGTTGTAGTAATACAGAGTTGCAACCTGCCAAAGCCATTCTCGTCTCACGCAGCGTGAGTCCTTCCCACTGTCGAATACCTAACGAAAAGTTTATTACCTATCCAGAGCTATCAAATTTACATATTTATTTAAATAAAGTGATCTATTCTGTACACGTCAGGTAAATCTAAAAAGAGGGAGACAGATATATATTTTATTGTTACGTCGCCGAATCTATCCATCCATCGGCTTTTAAATATTCGTTCCTAGGCAATCCCCTAAGTCACACAATAAAATTCTGACAGATTCCGATATTCGATGTCTAAAAATGTATCCATAAACCAGTTTTTAAACAATCATTGATAGATATATACTCCCCTAACATATCTCATAAAATTATGGGCTTTTCAGGGGCGATAGTTACTGTCTAATTTACATCAACAGTCCAGTTCGGTCTTTATTCTAAGGCGTGGTCGCTAGTCGACGATTCTCTTTTGCAACGGACCAAAGATAATGTACAGGAATTCAAGTACAAGACGTTATACAAGTAATAGAAACAATATATTTCATTAATACGTATTAATGCAGTTTATGTTACAATGTATATCATTTAGTAATGTTTACATTTTATTAATGCCACATTCGATGTAGGTAATCTGTGTTAATGAAACTTACTGACAGGAGATGCTTACATCATACATTTTTTATTCAACAACAAAGTTTAATAAATAAATAGTCTTTGCTTTAAATTTACAGTGTAAGGGGTAAAATATGATAACACATTAATAGACTTTGCATTGCAGAATTTAAGCTTATTATCAGCTGTATTTGCTATTGCTTTGATATCACACGATATCTTACGTTTTTAAGATCTTTTTCTATAAGATCGTATATAAAGACTGAGGCAGGGTATAAAATGTCATATCTAACAGTTATATCAATTACGACGCAAGGCTTATCAAAGTTTTCATTATTAAACTTACACAATTTCTACCAAAAAATTAAATACTTAAGGCAAATTATCTCCGTATAAGAAAGAATCGAGGCATTAGTAACAGTTACTGTGTATTACAAATATTGTCGTCATAATACTTAGTAGTAAGTACTAGAAATGTAATGACACGAATGATGTAGGATCGTAAAAATGATAATGTTTGCAGTAAATTATATTTATAATTACGTATTATCTAACTAAGAACCTGTCTTTCTCATACACCGTAATTAAAACATGTCATCTTTCTATACCAATTAGCAATAACGTTGTCTAGTCATAAGATATTGTAATTAATTAAATTACTTTTACTCGTAATTATATATATATCCCAGGACTCTTCGCTTCGCAGGCAGGGTCACTACCAACTAGGCTATGGGCCGTCAAATGCTGATCGTTACAAAATAAAAAGTAATATTGAATTTCCCACACGCTACAATTCCTTCCGTCCTTTACAGCGAAGGCCGTAATCGCCGTAAAAACGAAGCCCGTAATACTTAGCTGCTCGTAATTACACTCGACCGTCTGAATTTCATAAATGTTATACTATTAATAGTCCTTATACTACAATGGCGTTCTGTAAAATCTGATTGGTCGGAAAATAACTTCATAAAACAGCCTGAACAAGACTGGTTTCGAACACAAGCTATTGATGTAATATTACCTAACACTAATATACCTACTTGAATATAATACTATAATATCTTTGTTTGTTTGAGTTAATACCTTTTAATTTACATTTAAACAGAATAAAAGGTTAAATAAATAAATACTCTAAGTTATTAATAACTTAGTACAAGATAAAAATATACATTCTAACATTAATTATATTATCATCGTAAGAGAATGTAGCGTTATTAATTTGTAAATTATAATTCAAATTATGATATGTAAAAAATCAAAACCTTTTTAATAAATAAAGTAATAAGACATCTTAACAGATACTCGTATTCAAAACTTGCCCGTACATAAACACCAGTTTTTTGGATGCCAAGACAACAGTCACGCATACGCGATACGGGTCAAACTAACAAAACGTGACCCTTTTATACCTGCATAATATTATAAAGATAGGTACCTACTTTATTTAGCTGTTGCGTAACTCCATCCTGGTGAAACTACCGAGACGGGCGCATTGTTCACCAGTTCCATTGTGGGCCATCAAGTTCCAAAGGCATAGTAACAACAGTATTGTTATAACTCAAAGGCCCCTGCATCTGGGCTTAACCTCCTTTCACTCATTCATATAATTTGCATAACGCTTATGCTCCTATCATGGGGGCAGTTTGTAAATTGACGATGTAATTAAAAATTATTTATTGTCGCGCTCTGAATGAACACTGTGATTTTTTTTTGAATCCATAGCACAGAGTACCTTTCGTATTTATAAATCCATAGTGTCCCGTCAAATTATAATCCTTTATTTCATGTAGTTGTCAAATAATTCCCTTATGAATATTTTTTTTTCTACCACCGTTTCGTAAAAAATATTTTTCATAGAATAGAGTGCAGGCGAAAGTAATTTCTCTAAACTATATGTTTAGTAAACTTTGCAAGTTTACATATAAAAAGCCTTCAAAGCAACTTCTAATTAATATTTTTAATTGCATAGCACTAACTAGGTATTCCCACAACATTATCCGTACCATAATTTAATTACAAAACATTAATAAAAGGAAAATGCCCATGATCACTTTTACCCTGCAATTAATGTTCGTAACGTAATAATTATACAAGTTGGATATCGTTATGCGACTCTCAGGAGCCGCCAGCGGAGCCCGAGGGCGTTGAACCCCGTCCCGTTTCCACGCCGTCGGTTCCGCTCGTTCCGCGTGCTTCTCTCCTATAGTTCGCCCATAATATTAACTCACAGTCTCTCATTAAAAGCGCAAATAGCAACACTCATTACCTTTTCGTTCAGAAACTTGCTGTTACAGTAATCTGTGGAAAAATATAGTCGTGCAAAACTACATTAATATCCGACCCTACCGTTTATAACAGCCATTATTCAGTCTGCAACAGACACGGAAAATAGGTGTTATAATTTTCCCATTTCAAGGGCTTGCTCATTCACAAGATAATGTCACGACAGTCCTTTGTCTGTGAAAGCCCACAATGTTAAATTAAACCTGTAATTCTCGTTTTATTTACTTTAGAAATTACAATAAAATATAATACAAAACAATATATTTTTCATAGTAGGCCGGTGTCTGGTACTCATTTCTATGTTTCCCATTCAAATATTCTCAACAAATAGATATTCTCAGAATAAAACCTTGGTTTCACATTGTGGTGGTATTTAACTCATCAAAGAATTGCGCGCCAATCGTTTCCATATCTCACAACTTTGACAGCTCACTTTCGTAAGAACTGACGTTTACAAAACCGAACAACCACAAATATTATAGATTAGCTTTTTGCACAGACTAATACAAGTATCACCGATGACATATCAATATTTTTTGTTTGAATAAGTCACTAATTAAATTATGAATTTTAGCTGTAATTATGAATTTTTTCGGTCGCACATGTTTTCAAGTGCTATAATACCCAGCCCAAAATCTACCATAATATCTAAAATATTGTACAACTGAACGATACATTAATCTAATCGAAAATTATCGCGTGAGCATCTCAAAGACCGTGGTATCGGAAGCCGTATCTCCGTTAACCATTTCCAGACGAAGATAGCTCGTTGGTATTCCGATAGCGGTTGCTTCCGCTTGCTAAGGAAATTTGAATCACACCAAGAAGAGGACTCCGGTAATCCCTACCTAAATCCTTCCATAAAAAGTTCGAATATTTCTATTATATTACAATCTAGCTAATCGCGGAATCATAATATCATTAGTCTATAATACAAGTAAAATAAACTGCTAACTTCTTTCTGTAAATGAGTGCAAAAATAGATATCTATAGTCTTTTGTTTTTTCTATCAAGAATTAAATATTTCCCAATGACCAATCTCTTCCAAACTACCGATTCATTCGTTTTAGTTTTCCATTGATTCCAAATTCAAAAGTATTGTTTGATTCATTAGATACGTCGGGCGACGTCGTTTGTTATTGGTTAATTTTATGACACTTCATCGGAAACAGGCACACGATTCGTTTATCGATATTCCTGTGTCCTGTGGCGAGAGGTCCATTGATATTCCGTCTGCGTCTGCTTCCGCTGAGTAAGGAAACCGGAATAAAACCGATGGGAATTGTCTTCCATTAGAACGTCTAATTAATTATTTCATTTCCTTAAGTAAACCAGCTCATTCCGTGCATTTATCGGTAATTGCCGCAGCGCAGTAACCGTTGCCTTCAGTTCAGGCTTTTCGTTGAGAAAAGCTTCCCGACTTATTTTTACTTAAAGAAATTCTCGTTTAAACGTTAGCCCGAGATTAGATTTTGCTTTTATTTTCGTTTCAGCTTTGAGCCACGGCTTAAGTCATTGAATTAATTAATGGTGCCATATTCAAAGAAATTTAATATTCTAATTTACGAGCACATTCGTCGAAATGGTTCAACAGTTGATGGGAATAAAATAAACGCATGAGATAATAATTGAAATACATAATTTTTTAACTTGCAGTTTTTAAAAATATATAGTTTTTATGTGCTGAATATTTACTAAGTGGAAGAAAATTAGTCACATTGTTACATTCATATAATAATTATCTGAGAGACGATGGCAACTGGAGTAGACGACTTTTGAATAGAGACCACTAATTAGCAGACATAGTATAAGGCGACCTCAACCCGACAGACTAAAGACCTTTGAAGGCTGAATTAAAACGAAAGCTAAATGTGATTATAATCAGAGACCCGATTGTTATAGATATTATTGATAGGCTAACATCAATACGTAGATAAATAAAGGATGAAATAATGACGAATAGAATAAATAAATAACAAACGTGAATAGAATTTAATTTTAGGTACAAGCGAGTTACACTTACACCATTGGCACGTAAATTTTCAATGATTTTGCTTTATCATGACATGTATTTCTTGCTTAACCTAGCAGCTAACGTGTTTCGCCACCCGATATGGCTTCAGCTTACAAGATTTGTATTCTTGACCTTAAGCAGGTATTAAGACTATAACGAACATATATACAGTAAAGGGTATGTAGAATAGTGTACTATTGATTTGTTTTTATAAAAACATACTGATACTTAGGAATATTCAATTTATACAAATATTATAAATGAAAAAGTGTGTTTGTTTGTCCTTCTTTCACGGCGTATCGGAGCGTCACTATGGTAGTGATCACGTGTACTATATACTACTTTTTACCGTGAAAGAACATATCATTTTTGTTGAGAGGTCCTTTACGATGTATATTTCAGCCAAATTAAAGGAAGTGATTAATAACAAGTCGTTGTCTGGCAACCATTGATAGAAAGAAATTGACAACTTTTTATTGCTGTTCTTTTCACACACGCGGG
>DWPA01007760.1:0-10128 GCA_018251375.1 Calpodes ethlius | reverse complement strand
TGGTGATTTATTCGTAAATAATAAATAAAAAGGTTTAAAGAACTATTCATTCATAAGTTATTCGAATTAATCTAATTAAAACAAAACATTGATCTCTGTCTCCCATGTAAGTTCTATGTCTCAATTATATTAATGTTACGAGTAATAATACTTACAACTGGCAATACACAATCATCTCGAATTTGGTATGTGTGAAACTCTTCCGTTATCCTCTTTCGATACAATATATTTCCGTTTAACTTCGTTAAAAAATTGCAAATATTCAAGTCGATGTCAAAGAATCTTCGCTTGGATGTGTAAGTAATGTATTCGTCGATGCGGAGATGAGCCTTAAGATATGAAACAAGAATATTTCATTATATTTCTATAAATTAATTTCTATTTCTAGCATCAAATGTATTTATTAAGATATAATTATCTCTCGTATTCGCAAATAATACCATGAAGGTTCATAGTGAAATGGAAAGAGAGGACTGATTGTTTGTATTCCCATCTCTTTCACTCTAGTTTCTTGAACAATACCAAAGACAAAGATGGGAATACGAACAATTAATCCTCTCGTTCTATTTAACTGTAAGACCGATTGTGTATTGTCTATGAATACGGAGTAATACTTACGGTATAGTATTTGTTGACAGGGACGTAGGTTTCTCCGCAAATATTTAAATAATAATTATGGTCCTGCCGATTATATCGACGGGATGTTAAATTGATTAATCGGGCATATGAGCTATTTACGTATTCGACAACTGGACGCTGAAGGGTTACAGTCATGACCTGGAAATTCGTAGATATAACAGTTTAATAGCACATCCCCGGATAAGCAATTTCATATACGTTTATATGTAACTAGACATTGCCCTTAGCTTCGTCCGCTTTTAAAAAAGGAATAGGAATAACAAAGTTTTCGAATTCTTTGTATCATTGGTTGGCAGGCATCACTTTGTAATTAAACACTTTCTTTAATTTTGCTCAAATATAGGTACATTGTAAAGCATGTTTCCAGGGAAATGAGATGACCCCGTAGCCTAGTTGGTAGTGACCCTGCCTGCAAAGCGAAAGGTCTTGGGTTCGATTCCCGGCCGGGGCAGATATGTATTTATGTAATAGATAAATATTTATTTTCGGGTCATCGGTGTCAGTGACGTCTTATTTGTGTTGTCCATGGCACCCGCGACATAGGTAAATGCTGCTGCGGGAGTATGAGTGTGTTAGCGTTTCTTTTTTCGCGGTGAATAGTAACCTATGGCACTCTTCATCCTCGCAACTTTTCATCACAAAAAATCATAACATAAGAACGTGAAATGGGCCGTGAAAGAACGATAATTAAACTAATACATGTTCGTATTTATAATATGAGTATAGATGAGTCACCCAATAGTCAATGGTAATTATTTCATACCTGTGTCCCAAAATATGAAAGGTCGTTGACACATAACCAAAAAATTATAAAACTAAGAACAGATTCTCGCAGTACTAGAAGCATAATTATATTTCAAAATATATATCTACTTTCTAGATACTTCCCCGATGCATGATATAGTAACAATGATTGGGATTGAACGATACAATCTAAAATCAATGACTTTTTTAATATTTTTACTTTTATACCAGCTATCATTGGGATATTTACTATTATTGACATTATCAGAGAGATATTACGCCATCAAAAGCATATGATGACAAACAATTATAATAACATCAGATACTATCTGGCTATCGTATTTAGAATATTGTTAGAAAACTAATGATAGATGCTAAAACATCCAAAACGATGGGAGAATAAAATAATTACTACTACTTTTAATACCTCTCCCACATCTACAATAACATTAGTGTAAATGGCTGTATCTACTTGGTTACATAATCAATACAATATTTACTTCTTGTTAAGTAACGCGTTATTTGGTGCACTAACTGTTAGCTACATCTGCGTATTGTCATTGTTAGCGAGCTAATTAACGCGCCAGGACGCAAGTGTGGCCGTAAAATTAAACAATTTTAAACTAGATGTTAGAAAATTAGCATAGAAGCAAACAAAATGAAATACGTAGGTACCAGCTAACAGATAGTTAATTAAAGTACTCGTAGATGAAGAGCTTGTGAGTCTTGGCGAACTATTTTACACGAAATGTTTCAGGCATCCACATTATTATGATCGGAGTTGTTGCTAAACAGACTCATACTAAATTAATTGATATTAAGGTCGGGTTTAGAATATCGATTATACCGAGCGAACGATATTGTAGGACCGAATGTTTACTTACCATATTACTCGTGAGTTCTGTGATCGTTGTGCGCCCGGGACTTCCCGGGAGTCTCCAGACAATGACAGATGGAAGTAAATACTCGGAGCCTTGGACTGTAGTGTCCAAGAGGAGCGATGAACGATTTACAAGTAATCCGAATTCCTATGTTCACTGGCCTGCAGGATATTAATATTCCTTTGATATTTAATAAAGATATAATTATTTCACCTTATAATTTGGTTTTAATTTTGTGTTAAACAATTTATTTTTTGTAGATATTATAACGTCTTTAAAAAGTCAGGTTATAGGAGAAGAGGTTTCAAACTGAACGCGGAAAGAATAACCACCACTGGTTTTCAGTTTTAGCTAACTATTAGAGTAAAATATGGGATGAATTACAGTCTAACAATATCTCCAGTGCGAAATGAAAGTCAGTGGTAATATATTGATAGTAGCCTCTGAGTTAGCTACACAATTCCTAAGTGTTAGCGCCTAATATCCGAGCGCAACCGAAGGCGGCCGACTACCGCCGAAAGTGCGCGCCATTTTAAAATAAAAATCACTCTTTAAGATACTAACGTTTAATGAGCACATACTTCTGTTTCTTTCTTTATTAATTTATACAAGGTTATTAAATAGATCAAGAAACGTGTCTAATTTTACTTATATTCCATCTTCCATCATATAACTCTCACTAAGTACCTACACAAGTAACTCACACTACCTAAGAAACTCACACTAAGTAACTAACTGGGATTAGCGTTCCTCAAAATCGTGGATACAATAAATAAGTTTTGAAATTAGCAGTTACTGATATTCGGACTACTAGGATTTCTTAATACAAACAGGTACTCAGAATTTGTATTTTATTTTTAAAAGCTTGTACATATTTAACTTGCAGTGTTTGTTAGTATGTTGTTTGGGTCAAACCTTCCAAACTGAATTACAACTACTTCCTGTTATCCTACGATGTTGAAATTTGGCACATTGCTTTTGCTCCAATGGTAATACATATTTTTAGTAAGTGTGACAACAGAAAAGGCGACTCCTCAACGACGAACAGAACAGTTTATTATTTCAACACAAAATAATCGTGTTTTTGGTTTCCTATTATAAATTCTGTCTCCGCAATGATGTTAGTATAAAATCATATGATGAATCAATTATCTCGGTCAATTTTACAGGATTAGTTCAAGTGTGTATGAAAGCTTCACAAACGAGTCCTGCGGCTAAATTATGCGAATATCTGTTCTGTAATATCTTGTTTCATCTTCAGGTCGATGTTGTATGGGTACTGTTAATAAACTTGCGCTTCCTAAGTTAACATCAGTATTAAATTATGTATTTGTTCAATATATACCAATAGTAGCCTGTTTTTACTCTTCAAAATTACCTAGAAACAGCTGACTACACACTAGCAAAAACAGCGATTATTAAGCTGGTTTTTCCGCCAAAGATTCGGGATATCTCTCGCATTAACTATCATTAAGCTAAGGATATATGTCAAATCCAACGAATAGGTTGCTTGGCAATTAAAGACTTATTGGTGAATTTGAGACATTCGTAGTTTAGTAACGGTACACATCATTGGTGTAAACAAGCTTTAATGCGTCGCTTACTCACTGTAGAAGTTACACATTCTATATATATTTTGATTACATAGAAAGGAATAGAAAAACCAGAAAGAAAGAATTGGCAGTAACTTCCGAAGGCATTACTGATAATGGGAATTCTGTATAAAACAAAATGTTGTTTCTCGTCTTTGGTGTGGTAAGTGTTTTAGCACAATCCAGTGGTCTTCAGGGTGCAATATTTATTGTTTACTTAGCAGAGCACAATAGGAAACAATTCATAAGATCTTGCGACGGCTGCGCTACGTGTAAATACAGCCCGATGACTAATATGCGGAAGTGTATTCTACAAACAAAGAGAGTATTTTACAACCCACAGTATTGTAAAGTGCAATTGTGTTTAGAATGAATACCAGAAATATTTATTTATCTAGTTTCAAATATGATGGGTCTTCCTCATCTACGCTGTTCCCGGAAGTCTCCCCACTTAGGTATTTGTGGGTAGGTAGGTGTGGTACCCCTGGTACATCATCATCTCATAAATATGTGCGGAGTAACCTTGCCAAGTGCCACAACCTGCCTTGCAACTTTATCCATCTGTGCTCCGTGTATATATTCTTCTCAGTATTTTAGGTGCTTTAAGTATTTAGCCACGTCGAGGTAGCTTAGGTACTAGCCACAATTCCATGCCAGCATTCTAGGGTGTCGTAATGTGACATGCTGGTAAGGCTTCAGATGAAGATTTTGTTTTTGATTTCAGATCATCTTCTCCAGTACTGTTTTTAAATCATAATAATACTACTGCTATTAGTATCTTTCCGTGACGTCTCTCTGTACAAACAAAATCATCATCAAATCAATAATTGATTTAAAATCCTAATTCCAGGCTAATTATTTAAACATATAAACTCCTTCAGTTTGTATATAAATGAACATAGATTATTCCTTATTTTCTTTCTTACCATTTAATTTAAAAACTAGAAAATATTTTATAAGTTGAAAATTAATAAAAAATATAGATCTTATAGACTAATTATAATATCTAATAACAGAGTTACATCACAGAGTAGGGACTGCTTCAGAAAATGATTTCAATGAAGATTCGTAGAATTTTTTCTCATAAATAGAGTGTGTCTGGCTTCTGCAAATTAAATTACTTAATACGGCATAATACCACGAGGATATCAACCGATCCGATAGCAAAATGAATACAATGAACCAAAATATTTAATTTTCTACCTGAAAAGGCTGTACTGTGGTGAATACAACAATTTTAAATTATGAAGTTAATTTAATTTTGTAAGCCTACCATTTCTATTCATGGAAATTTATATTCAGAAATTGAATTTCTACTAAATTAAAGTTATTCGCTAGTTATAAAGTAATATTTGCTCGGTGTTGAAAATTTATTTTACAATATTTTGCTTCCACGTAAATTCTCTATTATTTTGATTAAACGACAAACGTAGACCTATGCGGCCATTGTTAAAACCTTTGTTTCCAAAAAATCGTTCGTGACCACATTTACATTAACAGACTATTAAAAATGGCCAATTCCTGTCGGTCCACGGGTATGTTATATGTTGGATTTGGTAGTTATAAATTGATGGAATATTACTGGTTAGCTTGCATACTCTTAGTACTCGCGATATATTATAATTCCTCCGTGAAGTTTTTTATGCAATAATGCATATAACTAAAACAAGACAATTTATTACGTAGAACTTATGTATAATTTTACTCAAAATAATAAGAAACAAGAACAGTTTTCAATTAAATTTATTTGTTGTTATAATCTTTTACAAAGTTACCTGTGTTATAAAATTTTTAAGCTGATTCAACTTTAATTTTAAGCCTTTTCTATTTCATATTTGCGATATACTGGTGATATATTGGTGACATATAGATCGTATACCGTGAAGTAATAAACGAGTAACAATTTTATTTAAAAAATGGAAACATAATACTATTGAGCATAATCCCGGGACTATAGTGCATAATCTCGGGATTTAGGAATTGCGGCAAATCTCCGCACAATGAAGCAAACGAATGGATGGTCGCCGTTGTGCACTTAGCGGTTTGCGTGCGCACAGCGACCGGCGAGCTGTCTGCAGTAAATACTGCGGGCGGTTTGTCTTCATTTAAATACCCGCTCCTGGGGCGCAGCGCCACGAGCGACGCCGCATGTGATACCTACGTAGGTTTTGACACGCAATACAATGTAACTCACCTCATTTAGAGGATTTTATTTGGTATTTTTTTTTACACCAATCCTAATTTTGCTATTTTAAATGTTCATCGCAGTGCCATACATTAGGATCATACTTATCAATATTTGTGTGTAAATTTCTATTAAGTATTTATAGGTTTAAATGACGAGATGTTCGTTATATTCTAGCGAATTCATTATTATTATGTGAATAAATATCGGTAGGTTACACATTTATAATTATATATCACCTACTGCATTGAAAAAAAAAACTAATTATCCACGTTTAAACAATGCGTTTTAATAATACAAATGATAGTTTTAAAGTAGGTAATAATATTATTATATGATTGTGTAGCCAACACTGTACTGTATCGCAACAACTGTACTGTAATCAATTGGCAGCACTGTAATGACATAATTAGGGCTCATCAGATAGTTATCTACAGCGGAACGAATGTTTATGATCTAAACGATCGTGGCATTTATGTATAACAAGCTGTACCCGCGACTTCGTCCGCGTGGAATTTAACAAAAAGTGTTTAACTTTATTTAATTTAAAATTATGAAGGTTTATTACACGTCTGGTTTTAAGTATTGTATTTTTTTTGGTTAAATGTCACAGTTCACTAAAACTCCCATGAGCCATCAATCACCGATCTATTTTATTACGTTTGTGAACTCGAAGGCAAACGGTAATATTACATTCAGCCTATAAACTTACAAGTCATAAATCTTTCAACCTCGGGTATCCTAAATTCCGCAGCAGTAAAAGTCAATACGCAAGGCATATTCCCTCTGGCGTCCGTCGTTGTTAGGACTCCACCTGCGCGTCCCGGGATATTAGTCCTCAATATTTAATGCAGGACGGGACGCGGGACCTCCGGGACGGCCACACGTCACGTGCCGACAGCACTGCTCCCAAGAAATATTTATAAACAAATCGTAAATCTGCTGAGAATGAAAACTGAACGTGAAATCAAGAGAACGGTTTGTAGCTTGAAGGACTTTTTTTAGACATTTTTTATATGTATATTTTTCTGTAAATATTAAACCTATTTTGTCTGAATACTGACAGAGAAGTAGGAATTATACTAGACCACATTTTATACGAGAATTATTATTTTAAGGTATAAAATGAAACTTTGACATTAAAGTCTGTTAATACTGTAAATATTGCCGACGAAGTTAGGAAGAGTACCATAGATAGTACAAGATGAAAATATATTTTCACTATTTAAGTCATTTAATAAAGTAAGCCATATTGCACATCTTTAACAACTGTGACAGTGAAGCAAAAAGCGACAAAATCTGGGATCTAGTAAATAATGTATAAAAATATTGAAATCCACATAGACTTCATCTTTTACCAATTTACGGAGCAGCTCGCTCCAATTCATTCCACAATCCCTAAAAATTTAAGTGAAAACTATGTATACCTAACATTTTACTGTAACGGGTACTCACGATTTCTATTCTGATATTCCTACCAAATACACGGATAATAAGAATAGATCACATACTGCAGTTGATAGCTGAATTGTTTACAACATAATAAGAGGAGCAATTATTGAGAAAATACAAGTAAAAAAGTACAACTAAGTAGATTGTTCAGTAATATCTAATGTCAACTTCCCAAGCAACAGCAAGGTCGTTACAAACAGAGGTAGCTCCGATCTCAGGCGAAAGATATTTCGCGGTGAACTCCGACATGGTGTTAGATGGTTCTGGAGTGTAGTCTGTCAGTGATTTACCTACTTTACTCAACTCGACTAGTGGAGTTGAGATGTACGTGTATTTCTCATACGGTCTCAGTAACGTAAGTTGTTTGTTAACATCTACATTTGACCTGGATAGAATACGGTTTTAGTTAGCTGAACTGCAAACAGGTAACTAGTTTGTAATAAACTAAGCTGAAATTTCTACATTGCTATATAAATAACCAAAAATTCGACACCATTTGACGGAAGTAAACCATGGACTTCAGCGATGTCAAAGAAATCTGCTGATGCTGGGTAAGTGCGAAGCGGGAAATCCGCGACATATTTATAAAATTCAAATAATCATTTTTCATTTTATTCTGAAATGTTTCGTAATTTCAAAAAGAGGACAAATTCAAACACTCCGTCTGCATAACTTACAAGACAAGCAGCAACATCAAGCCAGTACGTATTTCGTAGAGACAAAAGAAAGGCAGCGAAAACACGCCGCGAGCGCGCTTAGATGTAAACTTGTACTATTGAGTTCCATTTCGCGAAAAACTACCCTCCGACTTACGAGCACCTCCCACAAACTTACCCGAGCACCTTGAAACAACTGTAACACCAGCCCGCAGAGTACATAATCGAGTGTCTCCTCCAGGTTGAAGTTTGATAAGGATTAAGTGCATTACACATTCGACGCGCAGTACACGAGTTAAAGATATCGCGCAACGACATCTGAATTCGAAAATATTCCGCGGTGGATGTTCGCGTATTACAAATGCAGTATTTTCACGAGAAAACTGTACGTTTAGTTTCGGGAGACGAAACAATAGCAACAAAGTTCGTGCTTTGAATTTTGTAACCGTGTGACAATGTTGCCTGGGCTTTTCGTTTCGTTAGTCGCGGAGAATAAGTCGCGTGGCAACATTCCGGTATACTCACGTATTAGCTCTTTATCCTTTAGGGTAAATTAATGTACACTGTTCAATAAACATTTCAGACATGGTGAAAATTAATCATTTATTTTTTAATAAATTTTAAAACGTACAGTATTTACTAGGTACACTAAGAAGCAAAAATAGGGCCTTATAGTCATTTTTTATAATTTAGCTTTCTAGTTTCGGCTTCGCTTGTATGGAATTAAGATTAAATAAATACTAATGTGTTAAACGGAGCTCGGCTCGGCGTTCTTCACGCAGAGTTAATTAGTTTAAGCCTGAGATTATAGATGGCGTTTATTTTTTTGTTTTAGGGTGTATGAGAAATGTAACGTCGCCATCTGGTATCATTACAAAAATTACATATTTCAATAAAGGTATTTTTATGTAGTATGAAATTAAAATTAGGGTTGCCAATATTTCAAATGATTTAACAGTAGGTCGAACCTGAGAGGTCGTAGAATTTCGGTTCAGTAAAATATGTCACAAATACATTAATATTTATAGTAATAGAACTTAATACGAATCTTGATTTCAAAATAATCATCACAAAAACAATTTTATTTGGACTATGATCATATAACATTACTAGAACAACAATCCTTTGACCATTTTATAAACGTACGTTTTCGTTACATTACAATTGTACGAGTAGTTCTCACTTTTTATAAATGAAAATAACAACTCTCTCACTCGGGTTAATTATTACAAAAACATAAATAATTACAGAGTAAAACTAGCAACCATTGCTATCGCAATTATTATATTAGAAAGTTATATGAAAAATACATAGAATAATAAGACTAAATAATGCTAGTGGCAACCCTACCAGCAACGAACATTACTTCGATGCACGAATTGACTTTTATAGTATTCAGCTTCGACATTTGGGGATCGTGGAACTAAGATCAATGGCATTCCTGTTTATGATGGTTTTATAGTCTAATATCACTTTACATTTTGTACTCTTCTGACCTGTATATTCAAGAAGTCAGCCAGTTAGAATCGATTGCAAGTGAATAGTAAAATCTGAGAGAATAGGATGAGATAAAAGTAAGGAAAGGGGAATTACTTGCATTAGAGTAAATTACTCCATCTACAAATACGCTGCGTTCACACCGTAACTAGGCGGTACGTTTTTTGCATTATGCAGTCCATGTTCGACCGATAATGGACGATGCGCGCGGGGACGTTGTGTGATCAATTTCTCTGTTTGCATGCACTTTCTGTTGTCACTGCGGTCGAACGTCGACCGCCAAAGATGATCTGCATTGTCGCCGTGTGAATGAATGAGTATTGAGTATTATTTATCCTAATGTCAAAGTGAACTGCTTTTTGCACTTTTAAACATTTAATAAGTGAGTAGTATTAGGTATGTTGGAAAGTCAGGTAGTGTTCTACCCACACGAATCCTAAAGGGCGTGGTTTTAGAATCCAATGTAAAATTTACAAATAAAT
>DWPA01007759.1:0-10128 GCA_018251375.1 Calpodes ethlius | reverse complement strand
TTTGTCCTTCAATTTAAGGCTTATTTCGCTAAGATAGGTTCACTACTTAATGCGTAGTTTATGTTTGTGAAATAGATATACTTAGTCATCGTAATATAATTCGATTTACAAAATAATGGGGACGAATACGCACTAATATATTTTCAAAACATCTAACCAAAAATTATATTGTTACTCATAGTTACGTATTGTAACTCGTATAACGATGGACAAATAAAAGAAAGATTAATATACTTAAATGCAACTCCAACAAATATTGTATTGCTGACAAGGCCGGAGTTTCTAAGCTAATCCCGTTTCATTGTGTGAGAAGGTTGGACGATTAATTGGGCCATAAAAGTGTCTTTCATCGGGGTTCGGCCATCGCTAATCGAGCAAGCAAATCTGATAACATCGCCCGTGTGAGGTCAGAGGGCAGTTGAGTAATGCACGCGATTAGTCAATTTTGGAACACGAAACACAATCTGACTAATTTTTGTGGGAAATAACGCTCAGCTGAAAGTGGTGTAAAATTGTTACCCAGTTCGGTTATACAATAACTTTTGTATACTAATGTAACTGTTGTTAATACGTTGTGAATTTCACGATAACGATTTGATTGTTCATTTTTTGTACGTTTTATTATTACGAGGTTACGTAAGTTATCATATGTTTTTATTAATTTATCTCTCATAAAGAACGTCTTCAAGAACAGAAGAACAACTTGAATAATCCAAAATGATTAAATTACTGTCAGATTAAATAATATCTTTATGTGAACTAAACTAAAAATCGGTTTGATCGATACACAAAACTCCTCATTATTAGAATTCTCTTACTTTTGTATTTCAACCTATAATTGTACGCTTGTTATGATTAACAAGCATACAATTATTCAGAATAAGTTTGTGTACTCTCTAAGTAAAATGTGCTTATATTAGAAATACTAGATGTTATTGAGTCTGATGTTAATATATTATTAGGCTTTCATTAACAGAAGTAACTTATTTTACATAAAATTATTTATCTGTATCGTGTGGTGTCTTTATCAAAGGGCCAAGACATGAAATTAAATGTCTTAGAAAAGCCGAGCAATGAGAGGCAATTGAACGTCCGTGTCTCTTAGTTTCGGTTGGCAACTCCAGACATTCATGGTAACTACCCATTTATAATATTAATATAATTGTGCCTAAAGTTTTATTGTCAGCCTCATCAGTAGTACAAAAGTACAAAACATTTTCTTATTAATTTATTTGTTATTCTTTTATTTTACATAAAGTGGACTGATTGTCAACACAACCAGTTGTATTTATTGACTTGTTATTGTTATTAATTGACTTGACGAAAAGTAAATAACATTAAAACAAAAGCTTGTAGCTATCCTGAATATTTCAGCTAACGATATACAGCAAAGGTTAAGTTTGGCTCAACCTCATTAATAATTACGCAAATAACAGAACATTATTACAACATGTGTATAAACTGAAATTTATATTTCACCAAACATCGAATTTAACCTCAAACATTGATAAAGGTTACACAAAATGAACCGTTTTATGTATATAACCGACAAATGAACTGTCGAGTTATCCGATAGTGAATGATGACCGTAGCTTAAGGAAATACCAAATTAAGGATATTTTAAATAAGTGGATTGAGTATATGTGGAAAAAAATTGGTCCATAAGACGTGTTTCATCCCTGTCTAATACTGGATAGTAATTCCAAATTCTATGCCGACAAGCGTGTGGGAAAGGGACGGAGAGCTCCCTAATGGACCAGACTTTGTCTCTATATTGCATTAAAACATTTTGAACTTTATGTAAACGAGATGAAATTCAATTTTAGAGTTCTATATTTTTTCAGTACAGATTTGAATTTGATAATATAATTTTCTTGCGTCAAAGCATAACCGATGCGTGGGTGAACAGGAAAAAAAGGAAAAGAGGAAAAATATACCTTTTATTAAGCGTCGTTAAGCTAGAAAGAAAATAAAGTTTTTGATCTCGTAGAAATAAAAATTGATTGAAACGTATTCCTACATTAGCTTGAGGTTTATTTTTAAAAGGGAGAATAAATAACTTTATTGGCGTCCCCGGAACATCACTACAATATGAAGTATACTTAATTTCTAGCGCGTAAAATATGTACGCTGGAATGATACTATGCGTTCATAATAATCCAGGTTTATTACGCCCCATTGTGTTGCCACTCGTAATATTCAATTAGATAATAAAATTATGAACAACAAATTCAACATTGTTTCGATGTTCGTCTGTAATTTGAATAATTGAATAGAACATAGGTATATCATTACTGGTATTGTTATCTTTTCGTGAGGCGTACCTGGCTACCTATCTACTACCCTTTTTCTCGACTCAACCTCCAAATAATTCCTTGTCTTCCATCAAGGGGCTTAAGAGTCAGCTCTTCCTTCCTCTTTCTCACTTCTTTTGCCATCACGAGAATTATCATTACGTTTAATATATGTATATAAAAAAATATAATTTTATTATAATTTTAAAAGTCACAAGAAAATTACGTTTCCTAAATCGGTTACCCTTGACCTTGAACATTCCTAACATGAATGATATTGCCAATACAGCGCTGACCATTAAACACTTAGCTTACCTATTATTGGCAAGCAATTAAGCAACCATTATATAGTTGAAACTACCCAAGCCTTATAAGTCATTTCGAATAGTGATATGCATATATTTTGAAGATAATTATATTAGACATCCGTCTGTCACCACTCAAGCAATATAACGTAACACAATTAGTTCTCTAATTGATGTCAATGTGACCGAGATAATGCACTAATATAATTTGCGGTAACTACTCTACCGTCAACCGTGCACTTGATACCTCATGAATACGGAAAGTTACAATTTAGCTCAATGCTTTAATGGTCAGGTAGTCTAATTACTTCAATTGTCTCATCTTACACTATTAATTACACGCTTATTAACACGAAAATATGGATCCTAACTTAATTAGACTGTGTAATATATTACAATTTGGAACATGTTGAAATAAGTAATGTATGGTTTTCTAATTTATATTAGCAATAATTTAAAGTAATGACTAGTGTTTCCTCAACAGTCTTTGATAATTTAATAGCAGAAAATAATGTGATTACTAATATTCTTAAAAATATACAATAAGCACGCTTCGTACCGCATGTGTAGTACCTACTTTGGTTTGGTTAGTTTCCCGAATTCTTTAGTCGATTCGTAGTTCAACCTCCAATGCTGTCAACCTGCTATTATTGGATGTCCCTGGAACCTATATCACGTTCTACTGTATGACATTGTAATTATTGAGAGATGGCGTCCTTTACCGCTTTTTTATATTTTGTCATGATAGTGTCGTAGAGATTTGGTTCACTCGTTTTCCTCTTTCACTGCTACGTATTACACGACACTTGTATTATTGCTGACTACTATAATCATGACATGACACGACGATCAGATAATTTGGTTACTTGTTTATCGAACATTTGTTTTAAAAAATATTAGACTTACCTAAAAATTTTGATATAAAAAATCTACTTATGCTGCTTGATAGTAAAATCGGCTGGTTTCCGTAACGGCAGACGGCATGACCTTATGATGCCCTATACACCTCCGCGCCGCCTTTCAAGACTCCTTTCATATGTGTGCCCCTATTTACTACACGCTTGGTCATTTCTCTGTATGAGCTGCATACTATTTTTATCGGACTATAGTATACTTAACACGTTTATTGCTCATATAAGCATATTGTATTTTGTTTCTTGAAATCGGTTACGATTGCGTTTAAAGTAATTGAAAAATATCGAAACAATTATACGTATATATATTAAATATAAGTTCTTATTTAATCAAGGTTTTACGTCTGCCAGGCGTCCCGTGAACTATTTTTTATTTATTGAGCTTTTTACTACACGTGCACAGAGGGTAAATAAAAAATACCTCGTTGAAAATCATGTATAAAATATACACATACAATTCCATATATGTACAATGCTCGTTCGAAACGAAGAGCTCGACAATGACAACAAATTGTAATTGCTGGTAAATAATTGATAGCAAATGAGGTGTTAATTAACATCACGCTACCCCGATATACAGTGAAGCTTAACATTAAACATTATTTGTACATATAACTCAATAATAAGGGTCAATTAAGGCTTGATGGGAAACATTACGAACTTTTCTTTGTTTGTGCGTGGAGTAATTGTTACTATTTGATCGGGTCAAATTACTGGAAGGTATACAATACATCTAAAACGAGATAGACCACTGTCAATAGCTATAATAGCAAATTATGTAAACGTAGGTAAACAATTCAGAATATAACGTATGAACATAACGTATATAATATTTTCTTACTATCGGTTTTCAGAACCACTCGTGTTTTAACAGATAATCTATGTAAATGTGATTGGAAAAAAATGTCTACGTCTTGAAATCTGAAGGAGATATTATTATTATGAGTATATGGATTTAAATATTTTCTTGACGTACAATATTTCCATAACTAACTAACGAAATGAATTGTTCATAGAACAATATAAATATTTATGTATGTACCGGATTGATTACTTTGAAATCACTCTATCAAGTACTCTGTAGTATTTGGCATTGCGTATATTTAATAAGAACCTTTATCCATTCCTAGTTTAATCGTCTACTTCATCTAAAACTTCTATAGGGAACTAATAATAGACTTATACTGAAAATATAAATAAATTAATTACATTTTTTGATAAAATTTCCATTAAAAAAATCAATATCAAATGATTTGTGTGATCAATTAAATGAAATGTATTCTTATTTTATTTCCTAAATTGTTATTTTTCTGCAAGATAATATTCTTGGATACATGGAATTAAACGATACTTTATCCTTCGCGAGTTCAATGAATCTAGACGGATGTTTTTTTAAAAATCCTCATTTTAATCAATATTTTATCATAAATCAATATACCTACCTGAACGAAAAACCGTCGCACGAAGTTAAAACTATTTTATCGATATAAAACAACATCATCGAAGCGTAATTGCATAAATTTTAAATAAACCAAACACCGTTATTCAATATTGGTTGTGGTAGATCTGATTCAGTTTATAACGAATACTGTTCCAGTAGTTTATAAGTTTCAACATTTTGATCAACCGACGCCCAAAAACTGACCGCAGGACATTGGCAGACCCAATTGGTTGCTCGTTGCTTCATATTAAATTATTAATGTCGAAATATCTATAGTATTCACCTAGGGTAATAATCCATATAACTTACTGTGATGTTCCGATGAGTTCAGATTATGTAAAAAAATATATATTGGAGTTTTAATTTAATTCGTATGGTTTTATTACACAAAATAATATTAAGCTAAAAGAACGTGTTATATAATAAAAAATATATGTATCTTGTGGCTTAATTTGAATACACCTTAAAAAAAAATCCTCTTTAATGTACACCAAAATAATATCTAGATTCATTATTATACTATTATGGAACTTGGTACTTATCACTTAAGTAGCGACCTCTTCCAGACAACCTATTATTAAATAACAGAATAAATATATTTAGAACCAGGGTACGGTGCACAATAATAAACTTAATTAAATTTGTCAGCAGCTAGTGCAGTATGTTAAAGTTGTGTAGTGTGTTGAAAACAAAAAAATAGAAAAAGATAAATTTAGGAAATAGAAAAAGCGATTATAGAAGTGACACGTAGTAATCTTTTACCTGTTTTTTTACCTTTATCTTTGGATACAGCTTCATGGTCGTTTTGAAAATAAATATAGTACAAAATATTGAACTATCCATTCGCCTACATATTCACTGACGTTAGATAGATAAACGTTAATAGCAAAATTTCTTGAGCGCTTTTATACTTTAGACGGCAACTTACGACTCGGTCGTCGTTAGATGGCAATCGATAAGTCATGTCGGAAGCCTGCGACCGGATAATAACATTTGACACCTGGAGTAGCAACTTACTTAGCTGGATAGCAATATGTCATAGAGAATAACGTAGCGTCTAGTAGACAGGTCATAAGTTAAAACGGTGATACCTAAGTGGAGATGATATTTGTAGGTAAGCTATTTGCGAAATTCACAAATGATTTTAGATCCACTATTTGCGATACAATTTAGTTACGTAACATTGAAAGCATTCAGTAAACTGCATTATGTATTTCAATAATTATAGGTAATTAATCACTACGTAGATTCTTATTTATCCTGAGATGGTAAAGGAATAGTTTTTATAATCAGTATGTAAGTTGGACCTTTCTACACGCCTACTTTAGTACTTTAAAATACAATATTAATTATTGCATACACTGAAAATTTTAACTAGCATTATAATAATAAAAAACATGATAGATGTATGCAGTAGGCGGTTTTTTTGCTCACGTAGCGTTTTCTTCCACACTACCTATGCATTTATCGGGAAAAAAGAAAAAAATATTGATAATGTTGTTGAAGAATATGAGGGCACGATCTACGTAGATTGAATTACGGAGAGAGAGTTGTTGTAATATATCAATGAGTAAGTAATATAAATAATACCCATAAAATAAACATAATTATGACAGCAAATAAAAGTGACTAAGTGATAGGATAATATATGTAGAAAAAATAAAAAACGACTGACATTAAAACATTAATGTTAAAAAATAACATTAAAAATAGACAATATTTCTTATAGATAGATTAGTTTTTGTCAGTTTATAGTAGACATTCCATGATCTTTAAAAAAATTAATGTGAATTTTTTTAGAGGAATCAAGATCGTGATTATGATTTTGGTACATACATTGGGTGCGATGATTTATTTATGGAGGAGTTGATATGATATGATGTTATAGAGATCAGAAATAATATGTGTTATAATAATTATACGATTAATACTAGTAGTATTAATACTAAGATTAATACGATATTTAGATCACATTATTTATATTAATAATACTAAGATTTATACGATACTCAGATATGTAATCACATTACGGAGATCAAAAATGAATATGTTTTGAAGAACCTTTAGTTTATAAAGTTTCTCCTCAGTTAAGTTAAGATAGCAAACATCTGCATAGTCAAGAAATGGTTATACTAAGGATAAAATATGCATAGCTTTAGTGGTAGCGGGAAGAAAATTACGAAGTTTTTTCAATGAACTAACTACTGAAAACACCTTACTCAAGTTTTTAATTTAGGCTCCCAAGAAAGGTTTGATTGATAAAATCAAAATTCAATGTGTTTTTACTATTTCTATAAATGGTGTTGAACCACCAAAGTGCCGTTAAAATTTTCATCAGGTTTATTGAACAGTTAATTTTTGTTATGTTAAAAAGTTACGTGCGTATTATTACAAGTTAATTATCACTTGCTTCGGTGAAGGAGAATATTGTGAGGAAACCTGCACACATGAGAGTTCTCCAAAATATTCTTGAAGGTGGGTGAAGTCTTCCAATCTGCACTTAACCAGCGTGGTGGACTATGGCCTATACGCTCACATTGTGAGAGGAGACACGAGCCCAGCAGTGGAACAGTTATGGGTTATGATGACTCCAAATAACAATGGTTAAAAGATGTTTATTAATAGAGAGTACTGTCATTGATGGATTTGCTAAAGAACAATGTTAGTATAATTGAAGATCTATATAACGATGGTACAGAGTATTCGAATTGAGAGTAATGGAATGTGTTAGCTGAAAAAAGATTTTTTGTGAGAGGATGCCGCCTTGCGGTATACCAGAACCAGTATAAGACTAAGAGCATTCTTTCAAAATTATTCAAAGCGATCTTTAGTCAAAATACACTATCGGCGCTGCTGATAACAGCATTACTAACTTAACGCAGTCAGAGATATATTCAAATAGCAGAGGACAGCAAAACGAACACATGATCGACAGTATTGAACGCCTTACTGAATTCTACCAATACTAATACTGTATCCTTTTCAACAGCAGGGTCAGCGAAACTTTTAGAACATTTTTAGTGTTTGTCCAGGTCATGTAATTTCCCATTATGGTCATTTACCTTAGCCTGCATGATCGTCGAAATTGACCGTTCAGAAATCTTTTTTTTACAGTTATTTAAAATGTCTGGTGTATGTAAACAAGCCATATATTTTCGCAGCTCTAACAGAAGTAACACATCTAGATATAAGAAACATATTGCTCTAAGTGTTGCGAATGTTATGGAAAATGTCATAAATATTCTCAAATATGTACCAACTTTGGTCAGGACTTAAGAGACATCGTGCCCAATTGTATATTTTATTAAAAAACAAAGACTAATCAGAGTTTTCTAATTTAAAAAATAACTACAATAACTTCTATGTAAAATTGGACATGAAATCTGTTTATTATTACTTTAGGTAAAAATAATAATGAATGGTAAAACTATTCAATATTTAGGGTAAATTTACTAGTAACATGATCTAGTAAAAACCCCAACTATGCAGTAATGAAGCAAAATTTTCCAAGCTTTCATTAAAAATTCATTGCACTTGCAATATTTAATAATTCTGATTAAAATGAACCGGAGTTTTAATCTTTTAATGAAGAAACCGGCCAACGCGGCTATCGACTTTCAAAATAGTTATTGATTGATGTTATCTGGATTATGTTATAAAATTATGTAACTACCTAATGATTGAATTTTCGTGTAGTATATCAACCGCGAAAGATTTTTAAAGAATGGCTTTTATTAAGGTTTAATAACTAAATAATTTACCAATCGGGCTTCCCACCTGATAAGTCGCTCACGTTCAAGAAGTTGGCACCGGTGACCATAAGCCATCATTTGACAATACAGATTGTCAGTTTGGTTCTACAATATTAAGAAAATCATCTGAAATTAATTTCCGATTCATGTCAAAAAATAGTATTTGATAGTAACAGATATTTCTTTAAATAATTCCAAAAAGTCGTTGAAAATTTACACTGAATCAACTTCCATATTCTAAGATCAGAGTACCTCTGTATATTTATTTTATTCTTCATTTTCTTAAGCTAATGTTTAAATAGGACATTCCACGCAATCAAGTCCCGGAGCTAATAAATTTATAAAAATTTAGTCAAGTCCATATCGCAGCCGCGTATAATGGATTCAGTACTGTGAAACTATTCAGAAATATTCTTAGTTTCTTCTAGAAATGTAAAATCTTAAGGTTCTCGTATAACTTTTCTTTAAACTATGGGTGAATGTTGAGACCTACATTTTCTTTTTATTAAGCTCTATATCTAGTATAAGTCTAAGATCTAGTACATTTGCATATTTTTTTTTGATTATTGTATAAATAAAGTATTAAATTTTAAAATACTAAAATTTACTTATATACTTAGTCACAACGGTTCCTTGACAGTTTTGTCATGCGAAGAATCTTTTTGCATTAAAAAGTTGTAATTGAGTACAAGTAACTTAAAAAAAATAAAAAATGTTCTTTAGAATTTACATTGCCGAATATTATGCTTTAAAATTTTAATTCCTAACAATATACATATAACTAACAATATGCCATGTTTTAAAGTCATATTTCAAAATAAGAAACTCAGGGGCCGCAGCCCAAAAAGGTGGTTCAGATGTCCGAACAACTCTTGATAAGATTGAGCGAAGCCATACACTGAGGCCACGTAAAATGGCAGCAGCTAGTTACATCGCTAGCTAGCTAGGAACATCGGTGCTCAGCAGTGAGTCTACAAATTTTAACGTCGAGGTTCTTTTATCACCTTATGTGGAACTCACCTGGGCGCCAACCCTCTAAACACTGCCTGGTGGCTTTCGTCCTAAGATCATACAAAATGTGATTTGAACGTGATTCCTGTTGGAAACAACACTGATATTGAAACACTTCAATAGGAATAGTAAAGATTATTAAATTTGAAGAGAATCTAATGTAACAAACTGATAGAATTGTGATTCTACAATATTTTATCAGATGGTGCAAACCCAAAATAGTAAAACACCCTTTTGTAGTGTTAGTATTCTAGAGTAAAAATAACTGTAATTGTTCTACTGTAGAAATGTTCCTCTTTCTGATATCAACCCTCAACAGTATATTATGTTATAATACTATTTGGAACGATGTAGCATAATTGTATATAGAAGCACCCTCTATACTAATATCATAAATGCGAAAATTTGTTT
>DWPA01007758.1:0-10129 GCA_018251375.1 Calpodes ethlius | reverse complement strand
AAACATATATTCCTCGATTCCAAAAAAATCGAAAATTTTGACTTGTGTCAGTTTTGTTTTCATCGTGCGATGAGTTAAGTAAATCCTTTACAATGTCCACAAGTAACATAAAGATGCAACTAAGCAAGCGTACCTTCAAAATTTTTGGGGACTTCAGTTCACTAATGACTCGATTATGCGTTATTTTGACACAAACACAGTGAGATTCAAAACAAATTCAATCTTAATCAACAAAGCATAAGTATAACATGAATAAAGAATCTCCTTGGTTTTCAGTATCGGTTAAAATAAGCACCAATATCTAAAACTAAACTACCGGTTGGTATTATGCGGTTCCCGGATAAAGCCACCACTAAACACGTAACGTGTATGGATACTGCAGTGTGCAGTAATTAGTCCATAAACGGGTTGTGGTGCCGTTATAGGAAATTAAGGGCGGTCCAATATAAATAGCGAAATGGCCAGAATAAATATTGGTTATACTCGTATTTTAGTGGAACACAGTTTCAATGAGGGTGTGGAAGTATGGACGATGCTTATGGCTTTTGAATATTAAACGGTTTGGAATGGACATTTCGAAATTTGAATTTAGTGAAAACAAAAGTAATTTTCTTTTCCTATATTGAGTCTGTATGTTCTTTTATTATTTGTTTTCGGCCTAAAGACATCTAAATATGTATATTAAGGTCACATATCGCCGAATTGCTTACTTGTTGAATAGTTTGGTCATATACGGTTTAAGTTGCCATTAGCCAGTAGGCGAAGTGTCAGTCCAATCAGGTGTGATATTTCTGAAAAGTGTATAGGCCAATCACCGACAGATTTATTTTAATATAGTTGGCAATACATGTTGGTACCTGTGTGTTGACGCAATGATGCCTAATAGTTTAAAATACTAAAAATGTAATAAAATCAAGTATGGTAAAGACTGAATTGTTGTCATTTAACTAACGTCTTACGGTGACAGTTGATGAAATAGTCAATGGTCTAATTGATGGGATAAGTGTCAAACTGACCTTATCCCGTGGATAGTAGATTGGACCACACTCATTTAGCATTGCCTTAGACTCAAGAAAGGATAAAACCTTTTAACCTAAATATTTTTATTGAGCTAAATTGCTTCAATAAACATATAAGAGCAGGTAAACAAAACTGATGAGATTCAAAAACACGGCGCGTTAATCTAAATAAAAGTGTTTAAAAATATTAAATGCACTTCATTTTCAGTTTGATACATTTTATTATACACGTGTTGAATTTTTGCATGATGATGTTATACAAATATTATAACTGAACGTTTCCATTACGTTGCTTAGTATAAAGAAGTACATTCATTCCAACAAATTTAATAAAAAAAAAAAAAACGTTAACACACTCACACCCCCGCAGTAGGATTCTCTGTGTCACGGGTGGCATGGACAACACAAATAACACATCACTAACACCCATGACCCGAGAACAAATATTTTTTATCTGTTACATAAATATCTGCCCCGGCCGGGCATCGAACCCAGGACTCCTCGCTTCGCAGGCAGGGTCACTACCAATTAGGCTATTTTGAGCTTTTTATAATTATTACGTCGTTATTGACTCAATTAATTAGATGCTGATCTTTCAGATAATCATTTATATAATCGGAGGTAATTTAATATATATATTATCCAGGTTAACTTTGAAATTAACTATTCGATTTGGTTTCACTATCATTACTTACAATGTAGGAGCCAAGTTAACCTAGATAAGTTAACATATAGACTAACTAGGGTAACAAGACGATTAACTTTTAGCTTCGTTTTCGTCGTGAGACTTCGCAGATGTACTTTTTATTCTATTGAATTTCTTTCTTTGGTTATTCATTCAATGTACTGAAAAAAGACCTATTTTAAAGTTTTCAACAATACCTCTAAAAAAGGATAATTTTTACGTAGTACAAATGTTTAAAATACTTTTAAACGATTACAAGTTCTCAATAAAACATTAATCCTATTATATCTAATTTCAAGAACTTCTCAAATATTTTAAGCTAATCACAATAAATAACATTGACTAGAGTCAAATATATCAACAAACCGAATCAAAGATATCGAACAATAAATATTGTTCCAAATACAAATTTTATGTATCCATCCTAACTACTTTCTACATCCCTATCCTAACAAATAAATCTTTAAAGTTTATAATCTCACTGAGCACTTAACTCATTTCGAGAGTGCAATTCTTTTAAAACACTGCCATTTTTACTCGTTTTTTGCTCGTCTACAGGCTGAAAGTTCAGCTGCAGTAATCATTTAGCCGACCCCAATTGATGCACTCGGCCGCTGTACTACCGATTCTCTTTAATCGAGTTAAGGCTCCTGATACAGAAGATACGCTTCTGAAACTATAAAACAGAACACTACCTCGCTAATTCTGAAGTGGCATCATCACAAATCGCCTTTCACCCTCACCTACTTTCAGATAAAGATCTTTTTAAGGTTCCCTGTTAAAATGAACGAAGCCGTGTTTTTAGTTTGTAACTATAAGGCTTTCATTAGTTGGTATTTATGTGTCTTTCTCTTAAAAACGTAGTCTATTATAAAGGTTTTTATAATGGATGGTTCTTTTCCAGTTCTTTGATTTTTTTTTAATGGTGTTTCGAATTGATTCAAATTAACGTATCTCAAAATTTAATACGTAAAGGAAAAAGGATTTAATTGTGATCAGAAGTGACTGCTTCATTCTATATACTAACTACTTCTACGTCAATATTTTTGTTATTATTTTTCGAACTAAATGTTAGCAATCAATTAATTAAAAAAAATTCCCTAAAAAGAAAAAAAAAACCTATTCATATTATTTAAATTCAATCATTTTTATTTTTAATTTAATACCTAACTTTTACATTGTTATAACTCTAGAAGTGCACTACACCACTCAGTGGTGCTCCAACTCAGTTTTCTTAGTTCATCCCACAGCGATGAATTACAGAAACTTTTCAGATATAAAACACACATAAAATATTCTAGTACTTTCAACAACAGATTGAAAAATTTACAAATGGCTTTACATTTGAAATCGATTACACAATTACTTGTTACAAGTGCAGAATTCTACTACAATATTCAATTCGTTCTTGACGTTTTACCTCAAAAAAGGGAATGCAATAGACATTCTTTGGGTTGATTACTAAGCGCCCGAGAGGCCAGATTTTGGAGCCATTGCCATTCACGCGTAGGCGGAAGTGATCGCTGGGGTGATATTATTTAAATGTAATCTTTTTTCGATACTTCTCGCTTCGTTAATACGCTCTACTTTATCTTATTAAAAATGGACATGATAACTATTCAGAGACAGCGGCTTAAGCTGAGAAATTATGTTTATAGCTGAATGGGGAAGACCCAGATTTGAAAATTGCCATAGAAAAAAGTACCTACCTGAATATTATAACGACAATGTAATCATTTATTATCAAACTATATTTATTCTTCCTTTATCTATATACATATATTTTATGTAACTACAAGTTTTATGTATTTGTGTATGCCTGTATTATTTTTGTGTATTTGTGGCTGCAAAACTCAAAAAGCAATACATTATACATAATTTTTTATGTTAAATAGGATTTTAATTGAAACGTGTTTTTCATATACTCTTAATTCAAGAAGATTTTATGAAAATAAAAAAAATCCACGGTTTTGGACTGTATTTTAATTAAGTACCATTTCAGCTTCCGTTGCTATGTAAAAAAGTAATTATAGCGGTCTTATAACTATCCAATTGAACAGGTTAATTTCACCAGAATATTCCGATTTCAAATACATCACATTCCGATACGTCGCGTTTTATTTTTTTTAAATTAATTTTTAATTTACATCTTCCTTCATAATCATCATCTTCCATAATTTCTTAATATATTACATAATTATAATAAAGTAATTATTCATTAAAGTTATAATACAAAATATATTCAGTATTAACAAAGATTCGTTAAAGAAGAATAGATATGCTGGCATCAGTTTTGCTGCGTATATCAAACTGTAAAACGAGTTCCAGAAAGGTGACATACTAATCTAACAAAATAGCACAAAAAGTATTCTCCTTATGAACTCATGGACTTTTAGCGACTGCTTGAATATGGCCAAAGGTGACCATCTTCCTTGCTTGTCGACTTTTTTCAGTAGGTCTTCATTCTAATTACATTCCATCTACTAATGGCCCACTACATGGCTTGGAATATCTCCTCATCTCTGAAGAGACCAACACCATATTTGACCACGCTACTTCAATTGATGAAGTCAATCTTCTCTTAATTTCTCTCCTTCAGCCTATAAAGAGATCCAATAGGTTTTATAAGTTCACTACGTCATATTTTCAATTGATTACGATTTCAAAACTATTCATTACTAGTAAGCGCAAGACATAAACTGAATTACAGCGCATGGAAATTCCATTTTAGGTCAGTGAATTAGATTAAGGGGAAATATGCGAATTGTTGTACTATTAAATAATTGGTCGCGTGCCGGCCTCGCGGCGCCGATGTCAACGGCGAACACTGCATACTGAGGCGCACTGCGGTAGAATACCTACTTTAGTACTAAAAACTTTCAGCTTACTTGCAATAATTACTACTGTATTACTAAACTTCGTTTTGAACTCTCATTACCATTTCTGTACCTTGACGTAGTGAACGTCACATGTTCTATCGGTGACTGGCAAGCTATTGGGAGAAAATATAACAGTCGAATATTAATTTGTATGGTAGCCAAGTTTAAATGACTTAATGTCACGGATGATGAGGAAAAAGAAAAGCAAAATTTAAAAGTCGTTAATTTGCGAGAGGAGACGAACGACAGCGATAAGATATAAATTAAATATTCTCGTGTACCGATTGACTTATATAGCTAACATTCGATGATTGAAACGTTCGTCAATACGTAAACTTTAGTTTACTTTTTATCTGTTGATTAAATACCATCGCTTTTTGCAATAAAATATGGCATTACACAAAATACAAATGTTTTTTTTTTTTCAGATCATCACAAAGATAACACTTACCTAGATCAGTTTTAGAGTAAAAGTTCATCTAAATACATATCTTACAGTTAAAATCAAAAAAACCATTTTGAGAAACGAATTACTTGCAAATATGTAAATATATGTACAAGTATTGTTCGTTTAAAGTTTACGATTGTGCCCTTCAAATACTTTGCTTATAATTTATATGCGAATAATAAAGTTGTTCTATTTGCTGGATGGTTGCTAACATCTCGCAAAGATTGCAAATATTTTCTATCTAAACGCTGATTAAACTATTAAAACCTTATTCAATATAAACAAAAAAATATCGTCATCGCTTATTTTGAAGTAGTGCGACAACCGCCTAAATATGCCTTTTTATCGCTAATTGACATGCATTTTTATTGACGTGCTTACGTTGACTTCAATTTGCGTGATGGAAAGGAGAGATGAGCTGTGAGCACGTACGCTTTATTATAAAAACATGTTATATGTATGAAGTTCTCGAACGATGTAAAGGTTTTGAGGTCAGAATAACATTCAAACTGGATCTTGGAATATTAAAAGATTTTAAAGCATATTCCTGCTGGAAATGTATGTACCTGTGTCAACTAGAGTGCGACTGGTTTGTTTATTAATGTTTGCCGACTATTTACGTGTTTACCTACAAATCGTACAGCCATTTGCACAACGCTGTTCGTTGAAGTACCACTACAAAATGACATCAGAGCTAACTAATCTTTAATTTAACAACTTTGCATATAACGACTTTATATTACTATTGTGCAACCAAAAATGCAATTTAAAAGCCGGTTTGACATTTCCTTATGTTTAATGGATCTTTAAAATATGTAATGCTATTCTGCGCAACTCTATAATGATTCTTTAGAATTTAAAGCAGTATTAAATATTATTTCCATTATAAATTTTTCCAATTATAAAAGTTATTTCCTCAACTAGTTATTAGTCCAAATGTATAATTGTCCAGATTTTGATATACCTCAGCATTTTATACAAACGAGTCCTAGTTTTGCGATAATCCCCTGATCATATGTAAATATGACGCATGTAGTGGAAAAGTATACATATGCCGTGTCTTTTAATATATGAGTTCATGCATTGTGCTACTTGGATGAGTTTTTGATCTTTCTGTTGTGCAATACCTTATACGCAATACTCTTATAACATCGTTATAGATTAAGAGCTCATATTTTTTCTTTCTTTTTCTCCCTTTTTTCTTGCCCAGTACCGAACGGATTACGGCTACCGTGATCCTGACTACTACTGCTACTTAAAATTGTATTAAGTGGATCGTCAATTAGTTCTTGGGCTATTTACATACAATAACGAAACGTAGTAATACGCAACCTGGAAAAAATATTAATAACATACAAAATGATACAAAGACAGTAAGCTAAAAAACTTCGTCGGGACGTGATGTTACTTCAAAGCGTTTTTTATTTAGTTTTCACAATCAGAGACACGAAAGAGAAAACAATTCTGTTCATACTCGGGTTTGTACCGTGTTCATAATTTGTTTACAGAAGCCCTATATTCCCTTTACATGAAATTCGATGCAATGGAAAAAAAACTTAATTCAATTGAGTGTGTTCTGAATTTGAAAAGTTTTTATCGAATTGTAAACCAAACAAAGGATATTTGTATCTACAAATAGTAATAACGTTTCGTTTATCGCTATATAAATAACCTGTCTTCGCTTGTGTTTATAAAACAATTTAGTATTCAGTAGTATTTAGTAGTAAGCAGATTGCCTTATTTTAGGGTCAGTGTTAATTGTTCTATATTAATTAGTATTGTTTTTTTAACTAACAGCTATTTAAACGTAGTCAAAATTTTAGCGGCAGCCCATTGGTATTTTTAAAACTATTTTTGTTATTATTATGTGCTCCTATGCCACGAATGTGCTCGATAAGATTTAAAACGGGTAACTAGTAACAATACGTTATAATACTTTAGTAAGCTGCCTAACAAAACGTTAAAAATCACTACGTTAAAGTATTAACCTGAATTAAACTTATTAATTAAACTTATCCTGAGACTGTGAACAAATAGATAATTGAAAACACCTGTGACTAAAGACTCACTATTCTCTGTCACGATTTCGTTCGAGCCCAATAAGACTTTTATAGGATACGGTTCTATATCGTATAACAATTATATTCCAAAACTTAATTGTTTCAGAGACAAGAAAGGAGGCATAGAACAGTTATTTTTTACAAATATTTTCTTTATGATCTTATAAACCAGCCGTAAGACAGAATGTAACCGTAAAAATGAATAAAATACAAGCAAAAAAATTTCATTTACATCACGTTTTATTTAAGACGTTGGAACACGTTCACACAGCGGATATGCATTGCGGTTTTTGACGTATACGGTCGACGCTCTACCGACTATGAACGATGCGGACGGATATGAGCGGACGCAGTGTAAACAATTTTTGCGTTTTCATACACTTTCTGCTGTCACTGCGATCGAGTTCGATTGTGTGTATCAATTTACAGTACATAGTACAAAAACGTTATTTACTGTCGATTAACTTTCAAATAATTACTGAAGTCGAAAGTTAATTTCCATTTAGATATACATTTGCGGTATTTATTAATTAAACCGAAGTCTTAAAGATTTTTAGTCGGAACTTTGAAAGGACGTAAGATGTGAGTGGCAACTGTACAGAGATAGATTTGAATTGATTGAAACCATAAATGTTCCGAAATATAAGAAATTCGGAATTATATACGGAACTCTAAAACAAACAGTCATTACCTCAGCCACAAAATAAGCAAATTTATACCTTTCACTGTTGCTTCAAAGACTTTTTATTGCTGTTCTTTCAGAAAGATGTTATCAAGAAACCTAATTCCAACCATAAAAAATTATAGCGTAGACAGCCACCGGAATTTCGTAGAGAAATTCTTATATTTTATTCAATAATATTTCCAACATCACAAATTGAAAATTAATTAAATAAGAGATCGCTAGCAAATAATTGTGAATGAATCGTAAACGGCCAGTGACCCTGTATTGCTTTAATTTAATAATAATTAAAATGTAATTCGTCGATGTCTGTACGTGGAAGATATTTGAGAATAACTATTTAATGTTTTTGATCTGTTTGTCTGTGCATATTTTTCCGTTAAGCTCAGCTATAACTAAACCAACTAAGATGCTCCAATTTAAAAAATATTTTTAGTTTTTCTCTCTGTTTTGTTTTATCCAAATATTTTTTATGTACAGGCACCAATCACTTACAGTTTCGCTCCATGTATTTGAGTCGCAAAGTTGGAGAGGCAGTAAAGAAATGTTATTATTATTTCCTTGTTTGCCGGTAACGCGATTTTATTTTCCTTGTCGATGTCCATCGTTCAGCGGGAATTACAACAAAACACGAGTAAATACCTAGATAAACGGCCGATTTTATTCACATGTGCGACTAAGATGCGACAAATAATCGCACAAGACGTTGGCAGTCATAAATGTGTATGAAAATGCAGTTTCTAAACAAATACGTTCAATATTTTGTTTTCGAAATATATGACGTCATAGTAATGAATCAATGTAACAAGCGACACTGTCATTATACTTTGTGTTGTAGTTACGAAAGGACACGGTCAAAATATCGCAACGACATTATTCACCGGCGTCATTTTGTCGTATAATTGTCACGTTACAATCGCTACGTTCGTATATTTCAGTATTTTTATAAGAAGTTAAACATTTGCCCACTAAATTTAAATATAGGATATAAAGAAGTGCGACATTCGATTTATTTATTATATAAAATAGACACTTTGACTACACAGGCAATTACCATTCATGGATAGTAACATTAATATCTAATTACCGCACTAACGCGTACGAAAATGTAATTTAAAAGTAAAAAAATAGCTTATAAGAAAAATTATTTCAAAAATAAAACAACTAAGTGGCACTAAAATGTGAAAAATACCAAATGAAAAACTGAAAAGCTTACTTATTTGTTTAAATAAAATATTAACACGCATTAAAACATTAACTTCTAAAATGTTCGAAGTCGGTGTTATACCGGAGATCCAGCAAACTTAGTAAACCGCTAAGTAATACCGGAAGTATTAATAACAGAATATATTTGTGAAACACTAATATATTTTGTTAGCTAAAGCTTCGCACCTAATTCGAACTTTTCGGTAATTAATGTTCGTTAATATTTTATTTACACTAATAAGTCAGGTATCTTAATAGTTTTTCAATTGGTTATTGTTCACTTTTTTGCCATTTGAAGTCAGTTTTAGTTTGTTATTGACAAGTAGATTATTTTAAGAAGCTCAATTTTATATTTTTTTATTGTTCTCCTGCTATGTCGCACACATGGAGTGTCGAAATTCTTGCCTTTTAAGTGAAGTAATATAATGAAACATAGATAAGTTATTAAGATAGACTTGTAGAAATATACTTGTGAAAACTGCTTGCATTGTTATCCACTATTCTTTTAGTAATAACTCCCCCAAACACACGGACAAACAAACAAAAACTCCGCCAATGTTCACACATAGACCAGTCACAATATTATTATAATTATGTATAAATTATTACTCAACAAATTGTCTTATATTAGGATCCAACGAATTTAAATAGGGTAACACATAATTCCATTCGTTATTCCATTTATGAACCACAAAATGAATAAAATAACTCCCATTTTGCTAAACTCATGTTTATTCATACTTGTTGAATTAGGTTTTGAACCTTAACAAAGTGTAATGGGCCCGACGGCTTCATATTATGTGCCTCATAATAAACAGTGAACATTAAGATTCCGCCTGAGTTTCTTTCGAGGTGACATTTTAGTAGAATATTTTAGTGTTTGAGGAAATTGGGAGTTCGTAATTAGTTTGGTGTAGCGCCCACCAGGTGGCGCTGTCTTTGCAGTATCATCACGTTCCATAACTTTTTCATTTGACGCGTACACGAAGAACTTTTCCATTTCTTTTTATTAACATTGTAACGAAAATGAGAGTAGGCTTTATGAGAAATGGATACCTGATGGTTTTACCTAAAATGTTATTGCACGGGACCCAATGCGTTGTTTGTACTGAGTACTTACGTAACAATATTGGACAGTTTTGTCGGGAGG